>OY856412.1:1053649743-1053844743 GCA_963693085.1 Alisma plantago-aquatica
TGCAAGTAATCATACATTGCACCATGGTAGTTAAGCATACATGTAATTATTATGAATAAGAGTAACGAGATCAACATGCCAAGAATGTGTATATCATAGGTTAGCTTAGCCTTTGTTCTTCCTATGCCTTCTAGTATAAGTCACGCCTAAGATAATCTTTACATGCATCCAAATGATATATATTAATAGTTGAAGCTATATCTAAAGACACCTTGGAAACCCAACAACAAAAAGAAATATACATATCCAATCCTTCAGACACCATCATGCCAAATGAGTCGTATCATCCACAAAGATATAAATATGGATCTTGGTAATTATTTTTGGTGTTAAGGATCAATAAGTATTTCAAACTACTAGCTTATCCTAGGTTGCATTACGTTACAAATTAGTAATAAATTTCATTGTAAATGTTCTTTTATCTTTATAATAAGTATGTTTTTTATCCTTATAATATGTATTTCAAAAATGCGCGTGAAATTCATTTCCATGATTACACTAGTATTTTCTCATATTGTATAGTCTTTTTTTATATGACATACTTACACATATTTGTTATATGTTTTACTATTTTTATAGAGTCGATAAGTCTTGGATAACAGAGGATGACCAAATGAGTAGTAAATATTTATGTGGAGTATCAAAATTTTAAGATTTTTCTTTTGAACATTCAGCGATTGGAAACAAGATTATATGCCTTTATAGAAAGTGTTCTAATGTATACCAGGTCATCAAAGGACTGCATTGAGCCATCAATTGTAGCATGGCTTCTTACCAAGCTATATTTCTTGGGCTTTTCATGGTGAAGATGTCGATGTTCAAATGGATGCTCCTACTGATCAGGGTGATTGCCTAAATGGTGAAAATTTACAAGATATGTTGCATGATGCTTTTCTAAGTTTCAATTAAGACAAAAATATGGAAGGAGTAGAGTCGGCTATTGATCAACATTTCAATGCTGACAAATTTTATATCTTGTTAAGGATCCTGAGACAAAATTATATCCATGGTGTAAGAAATTTAGCAAACTTGCTTGCATCCTAGAATTCTATCACCTGGTTTGTCTTAATGGCATGAGTAAGAAAGCATCATCTATGTTTCTTACGTTCTTTAAGAAGATGCTACCAAATGGAGAACAATTACCTAATTCATTTTATGAGTTAATATAGATGATTAAGGAGTTGGACTTAGATTATGTGAAGATTCACGTTTTTCCAAATGGTTGCATGTTGTTTTGGAAGGATTCTAGTGATAAAGACATATGTAATACACGTGGAGCGTCAAGATGGAAAACAATTACAAGCCCAGATGATGATGATGATGTGCATGGAAAACAAACCAAGAGAATATGTGTCAAGGCGCTCATACACTTTCCACTTATACCACGCCTAATGTGTTTGTTCATGTCATCAAAAACCTCTACCTTAATGAGGTAGCATGCAGAAGAATATGAAAAAGATGACAAGTTAAGACACCCGGTATATTCAACTACATGGAAAACATTTGATGTTATGCATCCAGACTTTGCTGTAGATGCTAGAAATATTTGATTGGGACTTGCAACTGACAGATTTAATCCATTTGGGACAATCATCACTTATTACAATACATGGCCTATTGTGATTATTCCATATAATTTACCTCCTTGGTTGTGCATGAAGCAACCATATTTTCTATTATCCCTACTCATTCCTGGACCAACTTCACTAGAAAATATAGATGTGTACTTGCGTCCATTGATTGATGAGTTGAAACAACTATGGGGTACTAGTGTACATACCTATGATGTTGGAACCAAGGAATTCTTTCTAATGTGTGCTTCTTTACTATGGACTATTATTGATTTTTCAGGACATGCCCATCTCTCTGGTTGGATTACTAAAGGCTACAAAGCATGTCCTTTTTGTAATAAAGATACCGTCTCACATTAGTTGCCACATAGTCGTAAAGT
Source organism: Alisma plantago-aquatica (assembly GCA_963693085.1). Classification (NCBI taxonomy): domain Eukaryota; kingdom Viridiplantae; phylum Streptophyta; class Magnoliopsida; order Alismatales; family Alismataceae; genus Alisma; species Alisma plantago-aquatica. The sequence continues at coordinate 1,053,651,695 of OY856412.1, forward strand.
TTGCTATAGAGGACATCGTAGGTTTTTTCCAAGCAGCCACAGATTTTAAAAAGAAGAAAAAGCATTTGACAGTGAGAAAGAATTTAGAAGTCCACCTAAACCACCTTCTGGAGCTCAAATCTTATCACAATTGGAGGATGAAAGAATTGTAATTGGCAAGAAAAGGCCAAGAGGTAAAGATTCACACACAATTGGGATAGGAAAAACATATTTTTTGAGCTACCATACTAGAAGTCTAACATTGTAAGGCACAATCACAATGGCATGCACATTGAGAAGAATATATGTGAGAGTATTGTTGGAACATTGCTAGGTTTGAAGGACAAAAGTAAGGACAACTTGTATGCAAGGAAGGATTTAGAGGATATGCGAATTAGATTTCTTCTTCACCCAAAAGAAGTTGGTAAATATACCTTCCTACCTCCAACTTGCTATACAATGAGCAAAAATGAAAAAATATTATTTTGCAACCTCCTACAATATATCAAAGTTCCAGATGGGTATGCATCTAATATATCTAGATGTGCACGGCCGACGGATCAGAAGATGCTACCAATGAAAAGTCATGATTATCACATCCTGATGCAACAACTTCTGCCTTTGGTTTTCACTGTGTCTTTGCCCACTAAGAATGCTAAGTCATGTATTATTAATCTTTGTCTCTATTTTCAAAGGTTGTGCACTAAAGTCATAGATCCAAATGATTTTTTGTATTTGAATATGTAATAGATATGACACTTTTTGAGATGGAGAAGATATTCCCTCCATTTTTTTGACATCATGGTGCATCTATCAATCCATCTCTCTTATGAAGCTAAGATAGTTGGCCCTATTCAATAGCGTTAGATCTATCCAATTGAAAGGTATCTTTTCATACCCCATTATGATTATACCTATTTGAATGTAATTTGTGATAATATTTTCCTCAACTTTGTTATCAGGTATCTAATGACTCTAAAAAGATATGTTCGTAATAAATAATATCCAGAAGGATCAATAGAAAAAGGATATATAGAGGAAGAGTGCCTAACTTTTTGTTCAAGATATTTGGATGGAGTTGAAACAAAATTAAATCAGCCAAATAGAAATGATACTGATGAATCAGATTTGGAAAATGAGCCAACACCTGACAATGATGATTGGTCTATTTTCTCGATAGTAGGTCGTGGTTTTGGTAAAATGGTAACATGTGTCTTGGACGAACATACAATGCAACAATCCCAAAAGCATGTATTGTTCAATTGTGAAGCAGTTGAACCCGACATTAAGTAAGTTAGTAACAATTATCTTCTATTGTTAAAATTCTATAAAACATTCCAATTGCAAAAAAGTTGTATTCAGGAAGCACTATGATATCATTAGGCAAAGACATCCTCAGAAGTCCTTAAAGGAGGTTCAGAGAATACATAATAACTCATTTTATGGATGGTTTAAAGAACATGTAAGTTTATACGGGCTAATTTAATTTGTAATGCTTCATGAATAAACTCTAACAAGCTTTTATTTTGTTAGATTGAAACTCTCACAAGAACAGAGATGGTTGATGATAAAATCAAGTTTTTTTCTTAAGGTCTACATCAAGTGGCCATTAAGTACAAGGGCTATGTTGTCAATGGTCACATATTTCATACCACGGAAAAAGATGTGAACCGAACAACACAGAATAGTGGAGTATTTCTGGTAGCTAAGACTTATTGTTAATCTAAAACGATTGACCGCAACCCAATTACTAGGGATGTTACCTACTATGGTGTTTTGAAGGATGTTATTGTGCTCAATTATTATGAACACTTTATGGTGACATTATTTAAGTGTGATTGGGTGGACATATACTCAAAGAGGGGAATCAAGCATGATGAACATGGATTGACCCTTATTAATTTGAGATGACTTCAAACTATAGAAGAACCATTTGTAGTGGCACTTCAAGTTGGACAAGTATTTTATGTAGAAGATCTCACTGTAAAAGGTTGGCATTTTGCTATAAAGATTGCCCCATGAGATATGTTCAACATGGGAGAACAATTTGTTATTGAGAATGTCGAAGCTTATGTGCAAGGTGAAACTAGAGATGGGCCATCAATGAAATCAGAGGATGAAGATACTAATTGTGACATAGTTAGATTGGATATGGAAGGAATTACTATTGATATTTAAATAATTGAAAAAGACCAATCCTAAATGTAGTAGGATCATAAAAGTGTATTTGAAAGTGGTGATGACGAATGCTTTGATTCAGGAGATTACAAAATGGCAGTGGATGTTTCTTTTAGTTTGTCATTATTATTTCACTTGTACAATCCATTTTTGGATCGATGTATCTCTTTAATTTTCTGCCTCACATTGTGCTCTAGCTAGGTGTATGCATTTTGTAGGTCTGACATTCTTCTTAATCAAGTTTATCCTTGTATCTGTTGTTGTTTATAATGATGTAGTTTTATGTCTTTTGTATCTGTTCTTTTTATAAATACATATATTTGATAAAATATATGTTCTTAGTTTTTAAATATTGATTACATAATTGTTAATATGTTGTTCAAAATTTTGTTAAATCTCTCCTAAAATATTTGATTTGATATACTCAGGATGAGAGAATAGTACAGTGGCAGTTGCCATGACAAGACAACCACAAGGAATGATAAAAACAACAACAATGACTCTTGTACGGTGACTCATTTATCTAGCATTACTCGACATGGTTGTTGGGAATCTTTGAACCTATCATCCTCAAATCGCTCCAAAAAAAAAAATTTAGCTTCCGTTCCAGCTAAAATTCAAAATATAGAGCAAAGAAATTCAATAAAATTGCTACCAGCTCTGCAAAAAATACCCAATCAGCCACATCTCCCCAAGACTCTATTATGGTTGGTGGTTCCAAATCCTCTCAAACATGCACAAATGAAAAGGAGATGTGAACAAGGTTCCAAAATCAGCACAACAAAGAAAGTGGTGATAAAGTTACAAGATCAAGAAATTCATAGCTATCACATGTGCCTAATGTCAATGCTTTTGTGTATATTCAGTCAAGAAGTGTAGAAAATAGAGCTGCCAATAGCCAAAAAAACAATGAATTTCCTGATAACATGGAGAAAAATGGCATCTCTGATCACCATGTTGAGTAATTGAATGTTACAACAACACCTTCTGATGGGCTAGGTAATCATTTTATTCATATCATTGCATTTCTAGTGATGCATTAATGTCATATAATTTTCCATATATTTTTTATCTTTTATGATTGAATTCTTAGGTCAAAAACATCGAGCACGTGGCCGAACACAATGTTTGAATGTCTGGAAAAGAAAGCCCGATGATCCAATTCCCATTGCAAAAAATCAATTTGGGCAACCAGTAGGTGAAAAACAACATCACTTATCATGTTTTCTGACAACTATTGCAAGAGATCCCAATCTTTGTCTACTAAACTATGAGGACTGCAGACAATTTCCAGCAAACAAAATAGATTATATATGGAATTTTGTGAAGGTACATTATTAAATTTTATTTTTGAATGGTTAAATGAATCTTCTAATTGATATCTTTTATGTGGGTAGAGTAAATTCACAACGGCTTTAGACCTAAATGAGTGGACAATGAAGAGACTAGGAAAGAAATGGAGGGACCACAAGTGGGAGTTTCAGAGACTTTACTTCCTAGAAGAAAGTCTGTATGAACAACAACTTGAACAAGTTATTCCCCACGTGGACAAGGCTCATTGGATGTTTCTTGTGGATTATTGGAGGAGTATATATAAAATGGCTCATATAAGAGAAAGGAAAGGAAGAGACTTGAGTGAAGTAAAATGCATAAAGAATGAAGATGGTAGAGTATTGGTGAAGGATGATCATATCAAGAACCAATGGAGAACTTACTTCCATAAGCTTTTCAATGGAGATACTGCATATACTGTTAGCGACTCGTGTGACATGAATATAAGAGATATAATTTACACACAAAGAGTTTCACCATTTGAGGTAAAAAATGCTTTGAAAAATATGAAAATGAGAAAGTCATGTGGACCATACAGTATTCCCATTGATGTATTGAAGAGTATGGGGGATGAGGGAGTTACGTGGTTAACAAATTTCTTTAACAAGATCATGAAGGACAAGTAAATGTCAGATGAGTGGACAAATAGTACTATAGTCCCAATCTATAAGAACAAAGGTGGCATTTAGAGATATACAAACTACAGAGGTATCAAGCTGATGAGTCACATGATGACGCTTTGGGAGAGGATTATTGAGAAGAGGTTAAGATCTACAACATAGGTATCAAACAACCAATTTGGTTTCATGCCTGAAAGATCAACAACAGATGCTATTTATCTGATAAGGAGGCTTATGGAGAAGTATAGACAAAGCAAAAGAGATCTTCATATGGTGTTTATCGATCTAGATAAGGCTTATGATCGAGTACCCAGAGAAGTGTTATGGATGGTTTTGAAGAAAAAGGGTGTGCCTATCCAATACATTGACTTGATACAAGACATGTATGATAGCTCTACTGCAAGTGTCAAGACTCCTGGAGGAGAGACACCAAATTTTCCTATAACTCTTGGGGTACACCAAGGATCCACACTCAGCCCATATCTATCCGTTCTTATTATGGATTATTTGACAAAGAATGTTCAGGATGATATTCCTTAGTGTATGTTATTTGCTGATGATATTGTTTTGACTGAAGAAACTAAAGATGGATTGAATGATAAAGTTGAACATTGGAGAAAGGCATTGGAATCAAATGGATTGATGATTCGTAGGAGCAAAACTGAGTATATGCATTGCAATTTCAGCCAATCGCGTAGTGTGAATGATGGAGCCAAGTTGGACGGAGTAGATATACCAAAATGTGATAAATTATGTTACTTGGGCTCTATTATTCAAATAGATGGGGATGTCCAAAATGATGTTTGTTACTGGATCACTACAGGATGGTTGAAATGGAGGAGTGCAACTAGAGTATTATGCCATCATAAGATCCCTCCCAAGTTAAAAAGTAAGTTTTATAGAACAACTATACGACCAGCCATGCTCTGTGGGAGTGAATGTTGGGCGGTGAAGAAACAAGGTCTCAACAAGATGAGCATGGATGAAATGGATATGATGAGATGGATGTGTGGGAATACAAGAAAAGATTGTTTGATAAATGACTATATCAGGAATAAAGTGGGGGTGGCAAGCATTGAGGACAAGTTGCGTGAGGGCCGACTCAGATGGTACAGACATGTGCAATGCAGACCTACTAGTACGCATATACGAAGCAATGCTATTGAGCCAAACATTATAAATAGAAGAAGAGGAAGGCCTATATTAACAAGGGATGAGCTTATAAAGAGAGATTTTTAATCTCTACATCTCAATCAGAATATGGCCCATGATAGATCTGAATGGAAATGAAGGATCCATGTAGCCGACCCTAACATAGTTGGGATTAAGGATTAGATGATGATGATGATTATTGGAGGAGTAATAAAGGAAAGGTAATATTTCTTTTTCTATTCATTGATACTTGATTTACCTCACAGATAAATAATATGCACAATAGTGCAATATTTTTCACAGAGGAAGTCTATAACTAACATGACATGCAGAAAATTTCAAAAGCTTAGCCACACAACAGGAACCTAGTCATTTGCATGTATAAAATATGATGTAAGATTAGTAATTTTTGTGATCCATTTGGACAAATTGATGACATCCTTTTATTTGATGTTTACAATAACCTTGTTTCTCTAATAAAGATGGAGAAGGAAACAAGTGGTGAAGTGGGACCCATAATGTTTTTTCAGAAAACTCATCGTAAAAAAGATGGGAGCATAGTTGATGTTGAATCTGCCAAAATTTTGGTACAAAACATCCCATCCTATAGTGTTATGTTACATATACTAATTGGAAAGAGGTATATATATGGTATAAAATTCATCTCCTATGATTTGTTGTATGTAGGAAAAAATTTCTAACGTAGGAGAAGAGTTGTGAAGAAAACAACCTAATGTTACTTCAGATGAAATTTATAGGCATGTTATGGGAGAAGAGAGACCATGATATGTTCGTGGTTATGGGATTGGACCATCACCTTCTGATATCTAGGGAAAGAACTATAAATCTCGAGAAGCCAAAGAAGCGCAAAGGAAGCATTTTCAGGATAAGCTTGAAGAGCAACAGTTAGAATGTGATGCAAAACTTCAAGAACAAAAGGATGAATTCAACCATAAGTTAGAGGAGTTACTTGCCTTAACTAGAGTAGGAAACAGTCAAGCACAACATTGTGGCACTGGCCAAGTATGCATACATTTTATACAAAATGTGTAATATCAATTATCTTCCATGTTGACTTTTTTGGTCTTATGTCAAAAATAAAATTACTGTGCAGACAAACTTATCAAGGTAGGTTTGAGAGTGAGATCCCAAAGTGTAATGCCATAGCCCATCTCCCTTCATTGCTTACTGAATCAGTTTCTTCTGTTTAATCATTTGATTTCAAGTAGTGCTATCTCGAGCACTCTAATTCGTAGATACATACATCTCTGATATACCACTCTCCCTTCCATGGTTTTTGGAAGTAGATGAGGGCATGGTGATCAAGAGAGTGACTGACTTGAAAATGACACAATGCCTAACCTGAAGGTGAATGTCGAATGCATCTGCGCAAGGAGTAGCATGAAGATTCACTAAGTTAATTCTATAGATCCTATAGGGCGGTAAGCAAGGTAAGAAAGTAACTAGTCTCACAATACGCAAGTGAATGAAATCCCTTCTTTAAAGGGGAGTTTACACAACTGAATCTGTTGGGGAGTCCAGTCCAATAGAATAGCGAGGGGTGTCTGTTGCGAATAAGGTGGGTCGGGCCCGAGAGACCAAAGGAGGAAAGTGAAGAAAGAAAGTGCATGGATCTCCTGAGGTTTCTGAGAGGTGCCACAAGGGTAAGGTGCACATGGGTTGGCAAAATAAATAAGAAAGTCTAGATATGGCTTGCTTGTTGAAGCAAACATGTGGACCTAGTCTGCAATGTCCATTGGATCTTTGTCCTTGTTTTGGAATTTTAGAAAATGATGTTGGACTATTTAGCTTTTTCTCTTTTCTTTGGACCTCTTGTATGTCTTAGTTGAATTCCCTCTTTTGTGATGTAGACATCTTGGTTCTTTTGCTTCCATATTATGGCTCCACTATGTAGGTTTTTTCTTTTTGATCCAATGCATGCATGTCTTTCCACGATTCTGAAAATGGGCATAAACATGCCTCCCAATCAAAATGGACCTCCTCAAACTAATTACCCCAGATGGGATCCTAATGAACAAAGGCACGACGTTCTCATGCTTCTCTTCTCATGCACCTAGGCCCCCGTTCAAAATCAAATGAGAAGGAGTCCCTCAGAGGGGAATCATCATTTTGCATGAAAGGCTGGCAAGCATGGAATTTAGTGGAGAAGAAAAGATCTTCCCGAGGGCGCCCAATTATGAAAAAGATATGCTTGTTTTTCTTTCATTTAATCTATCTTTTATTTCTGGTTAGGTTGATTTGGTCGGTATAGAGTCAATAGATTTCACTGTGACACTTTTATTGAAAATAGGGTGCCCGCTATATCTATTTATTATTATTAGAAGTATAAGGATCAATGAGTCCATGATCGGTGTGTTGTGTCCCTATCTCGGCGTACGGTACTTGACCTTGATTTCATCCATCATCCCCTTGGCATACAAGAAATCCACCATGATCCCTCTAAAGGACCAATTCGTCTCTGTCTTGGAGTTTGAGTGAATAGAAGAGGTGGAGGGAGATCGGCGAATCATGCTCAGAAGAGATAGCAAGAAACTCCACTCCAAATAAGACATTCATCATTTAAGACGGGACAAGTATGCTTGTATTTGTGTAAATTGCACTTCATTTTATGTTTATATAAATCTATTATGTAAATTGTATTTTGTTTCTAGGATGTGTATCTGCTGAGTTTCACAGATCTAGATACTATAATTGCATTCGGTCAAGTATCTGAGGTTGACCCCATGAGAAGTGTGGGAGGTGCAATATTAAGCTCATTATTTGTTGGTATTTTTGTATAGGTTTCTTTGTTGAACAACGATCCTCTAGTGAGACCTTATGAGCAATATCAATCTATTGATGATGTTATTGTCAGCGTCATAGCATGGCCGAAAACACATATATTGCAATGGTGAGCATAAAGTCTTGCTTATAATATTACATAATTGAAACCAAAAGTAGTATCTGAAGTCGTTTCCATTTGTTGCAGGACATGAAGTATAAAGATAATGCATTCTTGGATACTGTCTAAAGAGATGACATAGTTGTTTTTCTTTAATCTAGTTTTTTATCAGTTCATGATGATCCAAATAATGTTGTTTCATGTCCATTGTCATAGACAATGTTGATAAATGACAATCCTTTTTTGTTTTGACCTACTTTTAATTTTGTTATGGAGAATCTTAATATTATGGACAATACATGCAATATGAATGGTTTTTGGTTTTTAGATATGAGTAATGTTTGAGATTCTTGTTTGTGAGATTTACATATGAGAAATGTTTGAGCTTCAGAGATAGGTTCTCAAAACCTATATCTGTAGTGAAAGTGTGTTATTTCTTTGTTAGATGCATCAGTTTGAAACTTGCAGGGCATTGTATGCTTCTTTGTTAGAAGCTTCACTTGCTTCAGTTTTTAATGTGATTCCTTAACTTTTGGGTTGTTAGTGGATATGAGCAATGTTTGAGCTTCTTGTTTATGAGATTTATATATGAGCAATGACTGAATGGACCGTATGTGAATTTAGTGACCTCATGGTTTCTTTATAAGGATGTGCTCTATGCACATTATGCTTCTTGATTTAAGTATTTTTTTATATAGGTCATTTATTATATGATAGTATGAAAATTTAGATGTATGACACTTTCCATCTCTCTCATATTGGAAATAGGTTGTGGATCTACTTGCACCCTATCAAAGAGGTGGAAAGATTGGGCTATTTGGTGGAGCTGGTGTCTGGAAGAAAAGAAAAGAGTAGAATCTAGCTAAGTAGCTACTTTTCATTGTTGCTCCATTATTTTGGATTTTAGGAAATTGGGTGTTTGGACCCATATTTATTAGCATGAACTCCATACTTGTAGCAAGACATAACAAAGTATGCCAAGTCCATGAAAATTGGTGTTGGTGGACTTAGGTTTTCAACTGGCCAGAATAGCCTCAATTAAATCCATAATGTGTATTATGAAACCTTATTTACTGTAAGTTTCCCATTTACCAACTATTTTTATTCCCATTTACGTACTGATCATGAATTCTCCTTACTTCTTATTGATTTATATTATTTATTATTCCATGAGAGTGTAGTTCTCTTGCCAGAGTATAAGGAGTAGCCATGTTACTCATACAGTGTGAACCTCTTTTGATACTATTGAGTCTTAGGCCTTGTAGGTAAGAACTATTTATCCTTATGTAAGTAGAGTTTTTAGCAAATATAAATTCAAAATTCGAGTGGTTGAATAGCTTCATACTTACTCTAGGCTTTGGTGAGGTTAATTCCAGGTAACTATAGGCTTTAACCTGATAGAAGGCATCCGATGAATGGTGAAGATGAACTAAAAAATGCTGAAAATATTCATCTTGGATCACAAGAAAAGTATGATTGACAAACTAATTTATTTCTTGTTCCATGTATCTGGTATAAATGAATCATTTTTGTCTAATGTAAATTATAGTATTTATCCTAATATGTTTAAAAAAGACATTGTTCTTCCAATTTATGTTGCTTAAACTTTAAAGAAAGAAGGCGATGATGCTACTTTCTTGAAAAATCTCCAACATCAAGGTAAAACTTGTAGTCAACTCCAATTTATGGGGAGGAACAATTATTAGTAAGATTAAATTCTCTTACAACTTCCAAACTATCTAAACCCCTGCAATCTGCAGCCCCCATCTCCCAAGATGAAACCTTGACCCAATAAGACCCTCAAGTTTTTTTACTCTTTCATTGGTTTATGGTGTTTGTAACTAGTCAAACATGACCCTGACTCAAGAAAAACACTGAACACAAGAAGCTGATTTTTTTAGCTATGTAGTTTGGAAATGTTTGCAAGAAAACTATAGGTGGTAGTGTGTCACGTATATTTAATTGTTAAAAACATTATTTACATCTTGGTGTTTGACCTAAACTTGGGGAAGAGATAATTATCTTTTAGAATAGCCATGGTTGCTTTTTAGTCTCCTATTCGCTCATATGGGTGCTCTGAGTTCTATAAAACACAAGAAATGCCACTCTACCATAGGAGTTCTTCAAATACTGATTGGAGGTCTATGAGGAAGTACATATGTTACTTCGTTTGGTATAATTTATCATCAACTGAACTAGAACATAATGCCAATAGTTTAAAGAATTAAAGGTAACCATTGGGTACCTCGGAAGCCTAGGACTTCTTTCATTGATAATAAGAAGTCAACAAACAAAAATCTCAAATAAGTTAGGGTATCATTAAGGGTTCAACTACATTGGAGATCACCATTTTAGATTTGTAGATGGTATATTAGCATCTCATTGTCATGGTCTCTTTTATTTACTAATACATACATATAATGGTAATATCAATGTTTGGATTTATATATTGCTCATGATTTGTCTATTTTACTTAGTATGGTACATGTTAGTCTCCTATTCTTGCATTGAATAACCAAATTGTTGATCTCTTTTGAAAATTAAGTTACAAAATCTATTATAGGGAAATTCTAAATTAGACACTCCAGAAATCCATGTGGCCTCCAATTCTAGATTGGATGCCAACGAAAATTCAATTCCCTTTAAGAAGAAGAAATTTGTGGGTGTCATTTTCTAGACATAGGTGTTGGAAAAGACTTCCCTAGAGTTAAAAGAGAAGTTGCTCAATCTATGCAACCTATGGGATGATCCAGTCAAGTCCAATGAGTTCATGATGGATTTGAAAAATTCCACAAGAGGTGTCAATGCTCTCATAGACTTGCAAAGCAAGGTGATGTGCTACAGTAGAATCATGTGAGTCAATATGAAAATCAGAGGAATATTAATATTATATCACTACTAATTGTTAATGGTGTTTATTGTTGCATTTAACTAATTATTGTCAGCTAGATTCAATTGTTTTTACTAAGTTGGATTGAACCTATGTCTATAGTTGGATTGAACATGTGTGTCATCCATGGATGGTCTAATACAAACATAGTTTTCATATTTGCTGAAATGAGGTGTTCATCATTTTCAAATCTACTGAGGTTTGTTTCAATAATGTTAACCATTATGGCTTTGTAAGATTCTTACTAATTTACTATATATGAACATAATATATATAGCTATATATTTTTTTCGTGTGTGTTTGAGTGACACTAGCTATTTCCTTTACATCTGAGTTATTACATCCTCAAATAGAGCTGAATTGAAAAATTGGATCCATGTAGCTGATTTGTCATGCTGGGAGTCATACTGTTACAACCCCAATTTTTTGGGTACATTTGGTGAGAAATGGAATTTCTCATAATAAAGATAAATAAACAAATAATGATGTCTTTTGATTGAATGCATGAATTTCGTTTAAAATAGCCTTGTTGATTTATTTGTGGGCTTTATTGGCTATTCGGCCCAATAACAAGGAAAAGACAAAAGAAACTTCTTTATTAATAAGAAATGGAGAAAAGAAAAATGTAGAAACCTCAAGAAGGCAGATATATATAATCCAAAGGTGGATTTCGTGCCTCTTGGGTTCCTTGGGTCCCAAGGAGTCCAAAGTTGCAAAAAGAAAGCAATAAGAAAAGAAAAGATCAATTAAATATTTCTTTATTAAGAGAGAAATTGAAAACAATGATAAAATGTGGGAAATGAGTGGAAAGAGGTAAGATTGAGTCATCCATGATGGATTTTCGTATCCATAAGGTTTTTGTTGGTAAAAGGAATTCAGATAAAGAAAATGGGAAGAAAGGAAAGAGAAAATATGTGTTTTAATACAAAATATGTGCCTTATAGGTACTTGACTTGCATATGAAGAAAAATGGTTTTTCCTTTCGATTTTTGGTCTCAAAATTTGTATACAAGTATTTTAATCCTTTAGGGACATTCCCTTAAAATTTGGTATCGATTGGATAACCGGTCTGGAAGTTACTATTTTTGCAAAATCTCCTAGAGTGGAAAGAGTAAAGGATATATATATATATATATATATATATATATATATAAAGTCACAATTATCTTTTGGGCGCATGGCATGACAGTTGTTGGATCTCTGTATTCTCTTCTACCTCAAGTAGGAATAGGAAAGCAAAGTAGTTCTTGGGAATTTCCGAATCAATTTTCCTTTTGTGCAATCGATGTACGAATCTGGAAATCATTTCAATGAAACCAAGAGAGGAAACCAATCTGTTTCATCATAGGTTCTTGTGCCTTTGGAGGGTAATTAGGAAATCCCCTTTTCCAGTATGCTGGTCAGTCGCCCTTCATATCCATGGGATATAAAAGGGGATGTTCCCCTTCTGCGAGGCTACATGCCTCTTCGCGGGACAGCGTAAGGCTTAGAGGAGCCGTACTTGCCGCCAATTTCCCCTCTCGAACCCCTCTTGTACCTCAGAACTCCCTGGCTTGCCGCCGGGAGACCCCTCATGTCATCTCAGCAACTCCGACCATGTCTGGAGCAACTGTGACCACTTATAAGTTCTGTTGGGTCGGGCGGAGGTGAAGGACCAGCTTTGAGCAAAGAAGGAGGCCTTCTGATGGAAGTCAACACCCGGGTTGACCTTCCAGTGCTCTACGCTGAGAAAGCAGAGGAGGAAGACGAGAAATGGAGAAAAGACTCCCCTACCCTGGCAGCCTTGAGATGGTATCGGGGGTAGAAGAGTAATCAACCAATATGCATGGAAAATAAAGTAAGTCTCGCTTCGTCGATGTGTCACTTTCTTATTGGCTTAAAAGTAATTAACTTGCAAAAATCATAGGAAAAGATTGGTAGCTCTGATGAAAATAAGTTGTACATGAAAGTATAAGGAATCCAATAAAAATACTTTTACTAACTAATTTTTCTTGTAGTTTGGAAACTACACAAAGTTAGTAACTATAATGCTATAAGTGTAATCAAAACCCTAGATGTTGATTAGGGATGAGTTCAATTACTTAAGTTGGTATTATGAATCAACATTTACCCTTTTGGCATAAAATGGATAATATGAATCCCATTTGAGTTATAACCCATCATTTGCTTAATTAGGGTACTTTGACTAAGAAAGTGCAATAATGGGCCTAAAAGCGCTAATGTTGAGTAATATGACTTTAAGGACTTCTATTTCGAGAATATGAATATCTTAAACCGAGATATATTGATCTGAAGTTTAATTAAGAAGCCTTAGAATAGATAATTTAAAGAGATGAAGTTTTAAAAAGGAGGTTTTAAAGCCTCATATGAGTGAAGATATACTTGAAAACCTAGAAACCTTAATCTAGGTGTTTATGACTTTAATAAGCTATGTTTTGAAATCTTATGTATAAGATGAAGTTAGAACTAATCGTAAGCCAGATTGGTAATAAAGAGGCTCAAATATGAATGACTAAGTAATTATGGTTATGGAAAATGGAAACAGTGTTTTAGGGTTTAGTTGACCTAAAAGGTAAAGGTTAAAAGATGAATATAAAGAATGTTAAGGAAAACCCTAATTCAACTAAGGCACACCCTAAGAGGGAATTCCAATTCCATAAAATAAGTGCATAATAAACATATGAATAATTAGATTTCACATGCTTTCTAGGTTTCTTCTTATGCCTGTTTGATTGGGGTGATTGGTTGCCTGGCTTGGTTGGCTGTTTGATTAATTAGATATTCTGCTTACAATCCTTGAGGCTTCCAAATCAGGTATGTGGTTAATTACGAGTAATCACATTAGTTTTCACGAAGGTTTCCTGGATGGTTAATCGCATTGATTGAAACTAAATAGTTTGGATGTTCATACTGCAATTATAAAGTCACTATGGTTATGAAAATTATAAATACATGTGTATTCTCGCACCTACATGCCACCCTGATGGAAAATGCCATAAAGCTCAGGCCCAAGAGGGTAGACCAATGGGCACCATGAGAGGTGACCCCAGATACCAAGCTCGGGAATGAGAAGGTGGTCTATGTTGCATGACTATGGGGCACCATGAGAGGTGACCCCCAGGAACCAAGCTCGGGATTGAGAAGGTGGCCTTAAGTCAATGGTAGAAGAGAAACCATAGAGGGGTATTCTAGGGTTAGGGAAAAAGTGGTGGAGAATGACACATTGAAAATGTAAATTGGTTTGCTAATTACCCTGATTGTGATAATTAAATTGTTAGCCATATTTTTGAAATTTTGATTATTCCCACATACCAGCATATTCCTATATGCTGACCGATGTTTTGTTTGTCGGCGTTTTAGGTACAACAATTGAAAGAACAAACAGTAAAGTGACCCATTATGGAAATAAGAAATAAAGTGCAAGGAGGATTAGATAGAATGAATACAGGATGTGGATATAGTAGCTTACCAAAGTTTTAAAAAGGTATGCAAGATTTTATTTTATACCAGTTTTTAGTTTAGTTGGTAAATTTTGATAATTGTTATTGATTATTTGTCAAACCTTTGATCCTGTTAATTGAGATAATGGCTCTGATCTCTTGTTCTCCCTTAATTGGGGGTTACCGGGAGGCGGAGTTGTTACAATTGGTACAGAGCATAGGTTCCTCATTTAATCCTTAGTAATTATTAAATTTTACAAATTCCATTGAATCGAGGGAGTTATTAGAGGAATTTCCAAAAGATAGAGGCATCTAGAAAAGGATCACGTCTAGGGGCTGGCAAGATTTTCCTCCGCACCACTAGTCAGAATACGAGGACTCCCAGATTAGTGTGACTGCCTAGCCAAAGTCTCATAATTTGACTCGAAATAAGATACCTTTAGGACTCTCACATCTTGTTCATCCCTTTTCAACTCAAATGTTGTTAAGGACCTTAAGGATTAGGGTTTTCTCTCTTTTCCTCACCCTCTTGGGGTATGGGTAAGGTTGGTAAGGTTTAAGGAATCCTCCACCAAATTAATATAAAGCATGTAAATAAGATGTCATGGACATAAGCTTAATAGATTAAGCGCAAACTAAAGAGTAGATACATGCTTAGGTCATATGACATGAGTTGGCATTGCCCTCAGGAGAAACCTGAGGCTAGACCTTCTTGTCTGGAGGATGATTAGAGAGGGAGTTAGTCTTGGAGGAAGAGACCTCCATTATAGGTAGAGACCTGACACATCCTCTGAGGATGATGTTAACCCTAACCCTAAGTGAAGGTTAAAGAGAGAGATGACATGATGAGTCAGATGTCATGGTAGACCAGGTGTTTGGATAGACATGCCTTGGATGCCATATGAGCCATGAGAGGATGGATGACCGAGTACCTTTGGCGACCCAACCCTGGGAAGGGTCGTGCATGTTAGAATGAAGGATAGCTCTTTCATTGATGAGGTCGTAGAAGGACCTATAGAAACCCCATGATCTTATATGATCATGGCATAGTAGGCACCCATGATACGTCAGTAGTGTAAGCAGTAGGTCGAAACCCTGGCCAAGAGAGTATGATGGGTATCTTATGAGATAAGCATAAAGATAATCCTTAGTGAACATAAGTTGAACCTAGGCTTCACTCACATAGAGGTGTGATTGTGAGTTGGATCCTTCATGAAGAGAAGACTTCTAGTAGTAAGGCTGGATGTGGAGTTAACTCTAGAGAGAGAAAGAAGAACCCAAGCAAGGAGGATGGAAGTTTAGATTCTGAGACATGAGGAACAATGGAGAGTTGAGGATGATGCGACCTAAGTGGATGATAGTGGTTGCCTCGTGCTTGATCCCTGGAGGTTGATGATATCTTGGTGGCCTTTACAGGAACCAAACCCTAAAGAGAGAATGATGCTTCTGGAACCTATGTGCCTACGATATAGGAATTTACCTACTGAGATGAGACAAAGAGTGCCTTAGACCCTGAGGAGGTTTAAGTAGCAAGTGGTGAGGCCTTGTACCTTGTTGGTTGCTCTTGGGGGAAGATTTAACTCTAAGGTGCGGCTCAAATAAGAGGATCATGGGAATACCTGACATACCTTGGACATGTTGGATTTGTGGTTAATAGATTGAGCATGCAATTAGGATACCCAAAGGTGAACCTAGGGTTCCTAGGCCTAAGAAGGGAAGTGGTGTACCTGATTCTCATGATGAGGTTTTAGTTTCAATAGATTAGAGCATGGTACTTCTCATGTTTAAAGGAAAGAGAAACCCCTTAAGTTTAAGGCATGTTTGATGAACCCCCCCACAACTAAGTTGATGACATGGGAAGGTATGATCTTGATCCAATGTTGAGGATGAGAACAAGTATGACCTAGCATGGTTTAGTAGGTGGTCTGCTTGTGCCTTAGTGGTTGTTGGGTTAAGCATGCTCATGTGAATATAAACCCTAGGGATGGTTGTGACCTTGTTGTCAAGAGTTGTAGTTTCCTCCCATCTTGGGAGAGGAACCCTTTGGTAGGGTGTGTACCAGTTTTTGGGTTTTGTGGAAACCTAAAGGGGTCTCACAGGATCGTGAGAAGTTAAGTGAAAAGTACATGGTATGAGAATGAACCTGTAGACCCATAGATAACCATCTCTAAGAGCATGCGGATGTGTTACCATGCAGGTAACCGGTATGGGGCCTGACCAAGGTAGGTAGGTTGCCATGACCCCTATGAGAGGATGAAAGTCAGCCCATGAATGCAGAGAGAGAGATGATGAAGGCTTGGGTAAGGTTCTGAGCCCAACATGTACTATAATATAATCCTAAGTCTATCCTAGGGTTAGGTAGGGATAAGATCGATGGAAGTAGGAGTTGCCTAATTCCCTAGTTGCACATGACCATAGGGTCGGGAGGTAACAACTATCATTGTCCAAGGGTCGTGGGTTAGGAGATTGATCACCTTCATGAACTCATGGGACCCAAAGGGCAGATGAGTAGGGCACTCTCTAGATGCATAAGGGAAGAGGGATGACCCCAAAAGTGTCGGCACCCTATGGACCTAGAGGAGATGACCAAGGATTGTGTGGTGACCCAAGTAGGTTTGAGACCAGTTTTCCATGGAAATAACTTTGATATCAAGATGATTGTGATATAGAGACATAAGTTGCACTTCTCAACTTCAATTTGAAAGTGTACTGGCAATGTGGGATGTACCATCTCTACTCTTGGAACAAGAAGAACTTTGTGTTTGGATGGCCGCTAAATGCTTATTTCCTCTTGTTATGGGAGTGAGAGATAGGACAGTACACATGCCATACACCAAGGGTAAAGATGATGTGAGTTGGAACGTTGCCACAAAGAATGAGGATAGAGATGATAATGTGCCCATGTGGAGTGAATGATACATGGATAAGTACAAATGATAAGAGTATTAAGTTAATCATCTTGTGAGGATGTTTTATCATGAGCTATGTGGAATTTTCAAGTGATACAAGGTTGAGTTTGATAACCAAGAAGATGAGCTCAGAGTGTTCTGATGAACATAGACTGAGAGTTTGAGACGAGATGATAAGTGGAATACATGGAAGTGTATGTCTTCAACATTTCCTAATACCTAATGATGTGAAGTGGTAATGGATGCTCTGGTGGAGATATAGCTGCCTAGTTTGGCTAGAGACTACAAGATAGGTTTGGCTAACCCTCAAATGCAACGATACCGATTGATCAAGTTAATGGTTGTTTGGTTAGCCAGACTAGTCATTGATGCAATGGAAGGATGGTGGAACCTTAGATACACTTCTTTGGATAGGGAGGTAATAAAACCCTGATGAGAGTGGTTTAGGGATTATGAGGAATCATGACATACGGAGGATCATGGTTTTAAGATCACCATACACCATGATACTACAAAGATAGTAGGTGATAGTAGCACTTTGGATGCTTCATGTGGCATGTGGCCATGCAAGCCGGGGGTGAAGGACGAACACCAATAACCCATTGCTTTGGCATAGATGATAAAGAGTCCCCGAGAGGGAATGGGAGTTCACCACAATGGATGTTGTGGTAAGTCTCCCCTTGACCAAGGAAGGTCAAGATACAATGTGGGTTATGGTAGATCGCCTTACCTAGATGATAATAGAAAGAAAGAGCTATGTCAAGAGACATATCTTGTTGAACTACATATGAGAGAAAGTTGGTTCAACTACACCATGATGCGAGTTCTTGAGTTTAATCTAAAGATTCACTTCCATAAGGTGGAAGTAGATACATGAGGAATCCAATGTCAGTACAGTTTGTCACCCCATACTAATGGTTAGTATGATCTAGACTAGAGGGTCTGATGAGAGCATGTGTGCTCATTCAGGGTGATACATAGAGACAGTTCTTAAGATGTGATGTTAACCACCATAGCCTTTATCGAGATGCAAGAAGTTCTGTAAGGAGGTTGTGTCGGTCACCACTTCATTAAGATGATGTTGGTGAAGGAGGCCTCGCGAAGGTAAGAAAAGAACCACAGTGTCCAGATGAAGTCACTTTGATCATGCAATGGTTGAGAGAGAGCTCAGAGACGACATAAGTCGGGAGATTATGCAAAGCAGACTGACATGCAGTTCACTGTAGGTGAGTATGAGATGTGAAAATCCGACCCCTCTAAGCTACAACTGAGAAAGTTGAGTTCCCGATATAAGAGTCCATTTGAGATGGATGGGTGGAGAAGGTTATGTTCGACCTTTCCCCTCAGGATAACATGATGTGTAATGTGTTCCATGAATCCGATCTAGAGCACTATGTGAGGTACCCAAGCCATGTGCTAAGCCCTGAACCTATTCAGCTTTTGAGAGGCTGAAATGTCCTGAGTCACCTATGAGGGTACGATATACTAAGGTAAGAAAGAACTCAGATGGAAGAATATGAGATGATGAAGGTTCTTGGGAAGCACCATGGAAAGGGTGAAGCCACATGGGAGCCCTGATGGACATATGAAAGGCTTATCCTGAATTGTTTGTTTACTTGATGGAATTTTGAGGACAAAATTCTTATAAGAGGGGAAGGATGTTACAACCCCAATTTTTTGGATTCATTTGGTGAGAAATGTAATTTCTCATTATAAAGATAAATGAACAAATAATGATGTCTTCTGATTGAATGCATGAATTCATTTAAAATAGCTTGGTTGATTTATTTGTGGGCTTTATTGGCTATTGGGCCCAATAACAAGGAAAAGATAAAAGAAACTCCTTTATTAATAAGAAATGGAGAAAAGAAAAATGTAGAAACATCTAGAAGGCAGATATATATAATACAAAGGTGGATTTCGTGCCTCTTGGGTTCCTTGGGTCCCAAGGAGTCCAAAGTTGCAAAAATAAAGCAATAAGAAAAGAGAAGATCAATTAAATATTTCTTTATTAAGAGAGAAATTAAAAACAATGATAAAATGTGGGAAATAAGTGGAAAGAGGTAAGATTGAGTCGTACTTGATGGATTTTCATATCCATAAGGTTTTTAATGGTAAAAGGAATTTAGATAAATAAAATGGGAAGAAAGGAAAGAGAAAATAGGTGTTTTAATATAAAATATGTGCCTTATAGGTACTTCACTTGCATATGAAGCAAAATGGTTTTTCCTTTCGAGTTTGATCTCAAAATTTTCACAAAAGTAGTTTAAATCTTTAGGGACTTTCCCTTAAAATTTAGTATCATTTAGATAACCGGTCTGGGAGTTATGATTTTTGCAAAATCTCCTAGAATGGAAAGAGTAAATGATATATATATATATATATATATATATATATATATATATATAAAGTCACAATTATCTTTTGGGTGCATGGCATGATAGCCGTTGGATCTGAGATCCAAGGGTGTTTGTATTCTCTTGTACCTCAAGTAGGAACTGGAACGCAAAGCAGTTCTTGGGAATTTCCAAATCGATTTTCCTTTTGTTCAATCGATGTGCGAATCTGGAAATCATTTCAATGAAACCAAGAGAGGAAACCGATCTGTTTCATCCTAGGTTCTTGTGCCATTAGAGGGTAATCAGGAAATCCCCTTTTCCAGTATGCTGGTTAGCCACCCTTCATAGCCATGGGCTATAAAAGGGGATGTTCCCCTTCTACAAGGCTACATGCCTCTTTGCGGGACAGCGTAAGGCTTAGAGGAGCCGTCCTTGCCGCCAATTTCCCCTCTCGAACCCGTCTTGTACCTCAGAACTACCTGGCATGCCGCCGGGAGACTCCTCATGTTGTCTCAACAACTCCGGCCATGGCTAGAGCAAATGTGATCACCGATGAGTTCGGTTGGGTCGGGCGGAGGTGAAGGACCAGCTTTGAGCAAGGAAGGAGGCCTTCCGATGGAAGTCAACACCCAGGTTGACCTTCCATTGCTCTGCATCGAGAAAGCAAAGGAGGAAGACGAGTAAGGGAGAAAAGACTCCCCTACCCTGGCAGCCTTGAGAAGGGATCGGGGGTAGAAGAGTAATCAACCAATATGCGTGGAAAATAAAGTAAGTCTTGCTTCGTCAATGTGTCACTTTCTTATTGGCTTAAAAGTAATTAACTTGCAAAAATTGTAGGAAAAGATTAGTAGCTATGATGAAAATAAGTTATACATGAAAGTTACACAAAAAAGTACAAGGAATCCAATAAAAATACTTTTACTAACTAGTTTTTCTTCTAGTTTCAAAACTACACAAAGTTAGTAACTTTAATGCTATAAGTGTAATCAAAACCCAGATGTTGATTAGGGATGAGTTCAATTACTTAAGTTGGTATTATGAATCAACATTTACCCTTTCGACATAAAATGGATAATATGAATCCGATTTGAGTTAAAAACCCATCATTTGCTTAATTAGGGTGCTATGACTAACAAAGTGCAATAATGGGCCTAAAAGCCCTAATGTTGAGTAATATGACTTTAATGACTTCTATTTCAAGAATATGAATATCTTAAATAGAGATATATTGATCTGAAGTTTAATTAAGAAGCCTTGGAATAGATAACTTAAAGAGATGAAGTTTTAAAAAGGATGTTTTAAAGTCTCATATGAGTGAAGATATACTTGAAAACCTAGAAACCTTAATCTAGGTGTTTATGACTTTAATAAGCTTTGTTTTGAAATCTTATGTATAAGATGAAGTTAGAACTAATCGTAAGCCAGATTGGTAATAAAGATGCTTAGATATGAATGACTAAGTAATTATGGTTTTGCAAAATGGAAACAATTTTTAGGGTTTAGTTGACCTAAAAGGTAAAGGTTAAAAGATGAATATAAAGAACGTTAAGGAAAAACCTAATTCAACTTAGGAACACCCTAAGAGGGAATTCCAATTCCATAAAGTAAGTGCATAATAAACATATGAATAATTAGATTGCACATGTTTTCCAGGTTTCTTGTTGTGGCTGTTTGATTGGGGTGATTGGTTGCCTGGCTTGGTTGGCTGTTTGATTAATTAGATATTGTTCTTACAATCCTTGAGGCTTCCAAATTAGGTATGTGGTTAATTATGAGTAATCACATTAGTTTTCATGAAGGTTTCCTGGATGGTTAATCACATTGATTGAAACTAAATAGTTTGGATGTTCATACTACAATTATAAAGTCACTATGGTTATCACAATTATAAATACATGTGTATTCTCTCACCTACATGCCACTCTGATGGAAGATGCCATAAAGGTTAGGCCCAAGAGGGTAGACCAATGGGCACCATGAGAGGTGACCCCAGACACCAAGCTTGGGAATGAGAAGGTGGTCTATGTTGCATGACTATGGGGCACCATGAGAGGTGACCCCCAGGCACCAAGCTCAGGATTGATATGGTGGCCTTAAGTCAATGGTAGAAGAGAAACCCTAGAGGGGTATTCCAGGGTTAGGGCAAAAGCGGTGGAGAATGACAAATTGAAAATGTAAATTGGTTTTCTAATTACCCTGATTGTGATAATTAAATTGTCAGCAATTTTTGTGAAATTTTGATTGTTCCCACATACCAGCATATTCCTATATGCTGACTGACGTTTTGTTTGTCGGCGTTTTAGGTACAACAATTGAAAGAACAAACAGTAAAGTGATAAATTGTGGAAATAAGAAATAAAGTGCAAGGAGGATTAGATAGAATGAATCCAGGTTGTGGATAGAGTAGCTTACCAAAGTTTTAAAAAGGTATGCAAGGTTTTATTTTATACCAGTTTTCAGTTTAGTTGGTAAAATTTGATAATTGTTATTGATTATTTGTCGAACCATTGATCTTGTTAATTGAGATAATGGCTCTGATCTCTTGGTCTCCATTAATTGGGGGTTATTGGGAGGCGGGATCATTACACATACCTAGATGTTAATGATGACTCAAGTATTACAATATAGTTGATCTCACAAGTATGGAGAAGAGGTAAAGAAATTGAATCTAGGTAATTTTAACCATATACTAAACACATTTAGTGTATAACAATTACATTCATTCTCATCCTCTATCTCATAGATAGCTCTTTAAGGAAGAGGAATGTATGAAAGATCAAAATAAACCTAGCATAAAGACCTGAACTAAACAGCTAGTGTCGTTAAGACATATGTCTCTACACTCTAAAAATATTTGACTTTTTCATATGAAGGCCAAATTGCTTACTGTTTGTCACCTAGTGCTTTTGAAATACAAGGCACTTGCTCTGAATCATTTTAGTATTGATATCACCAAGTGCTTTTGAAATACAAGACTGATATGACATCCAAGGGTCCATACTAACATATCTATGAAAGAGAAGCATTATTATTCTTATCCCAAAAACAAGATAATGGCATACTATAAATCTTTCAAAACTGATGATGCAATGTATCATCTTCATATTATTCAGATGACCTTTCAAGATGTAATTATTGAGTTGTCAATATTAGTCCATATCTTGGTGCATTCTTTAGGTGTTTTGCATTCAAGTTGTACTGATTGAGTTCTCAATATTAGTCCATATCTTGCTGGTAACCCTATAAAAGTAGTCAACATCTTACAACCAATTATGACATTGACCGTTCCAGATCTATATTAGAAAGTCTCAGTGGTTGAAGAGGGGGACAATAATCATCTTCCAATTCTGTCATTGACCCTTACAGATCTGCACCACAGATCAGGTGTGACACTTTCAGATCCAATTGGTGATCCTTGCGGGTTGAATGATAGTAAAGGTGAATAGAATATTATTATATGTATGCATTTGATTATTTTTCAACTTTAAGGTAGCAATCACATGAATATTGTATTAGTAGCATCTAAAAGTACATCTCAACTGCATGTTCAATATTAGCATCTCATCTACATCATTGTGTTGCCCATGCTTCTTTACTTACTATAGTTAACTAACTACTATTTTTACTAGCATGAAACTATTTTCAGATTTTGTGGTTGTGTATTCCGATCCATTAACAAACACACAACTGAGATTGCCTTGGGGATCCATTAACCAAATTCAATATTTTATGTTTTGAGGGCAGAACTTTTTTCATCAGAACTTTTTTCATCATTATGCTAAGTAGTTGACCTTCAAGGTGCGTTGGTTGAATAGTTTACAACCAACCCAACTTTGGTAGCCTCATGTAGCTAAATGAAAATACTAACTTAGGTGAAATTAACTTTCATAAAGTCTCCTAACCCACCAAATAGTGAAGAGGAAACATCACCATATTAGTAGGGATGGGTTGAGGTGTCAGAAAACGTGAACGACTTAGTAGTTGAAAAAGGGAATAATGTGATTAAAAACCCTAAGTTTGAATTTGTGAATCCCTTTTTGGTAGAATTCAACATACTTCTTCCCTATACTATAACTTAATGATTATGTCAAGTAGTTAGTATGGTGAATATTGGTTAGAGGTGATTGTGACTTAGTCATCGCATTAATTTTGGCTTAGTCATCACATTGATTTTGGCCATTTTTAGTTTTGCTTTGAATGTTTTTCTTCCATCAAAAAGTTATCTTCCTTACAATACTATATTTATAAGGAAAATAATTTCATAAAGTTTTGTCGATGATTTCTCGAGCCAAGTCACAATCAAAGAAGTATGAGGAAGACCTGAGAGGATAAACCTAGAGTTAGTAAAGATACTACATTATAACTGATATATCTATTTAGATTTCTAGTTGAATCCTTTAAGGGGTGGACTATAGTACCTAATTAGACCGTGGTTATATTGATTTTATGGACAAATTCTAATTAAAGGGATGGAGAGCTGTAACATACCAAAATTTGGTGTACCAAATATATTTTGATCTATTATTCATATTTTCCCCTAAACTTAAACTCAATTTCAATTGGTCCTTATTTCCAACTTGTATGAGATCATTTTGACTGATTATTGTATCCCTTGGTACAAACTAGCCTCCTCTTTGAGTTTCTTGTGACTAACAAAATTATTTCTCCTTAAATCAAAAGTAAAATCACAAATTGGCCCCATTTGTGTATCATTCTTCATACTTTAAAATTATCTAGTTCAATTTGATGCTTTGTGCTTCACTATCCTATTAGACCTTACATTATCTTTTCTCATAATGGCTTGGAATCAAATGTATTAAATGTGTTGTCTATTGAATTTAAATATATGTATATATATGCTCATTTGCATTAGATATATGACTAGAGGTGCTAACATTGTAGACAATAGTAAATAGTTTAGTAAAAAGTATACATTTGGGACAAAATTTAATCGAACAGATCTTCATGATAATAGATATAGATATGAGACTGAACATATAAAATAGATACTACCCATACAATAAATAGCATCTAAGTTACCCTAAGTAATACCTCTTCAACTCATATTTTGCAGTTAGATGCGACTATGCGTGTAAAACATCTAGTAATGGTGCCCTTCTTTGTCGCCCCCCCTCCTATTACACAGAGAAATGACAACGTTACCCCCTGCGACTAGGCTAGGTCTATTTCCTGATCTCAATGCCATCTCCCCCTTTTCCTATATATCTAGGGTTACCAATCCAACCTAACGGTGGCCAACTCCATCATCCTCTGCCATACCCATGCGTACAGACCTGAAACGTCTACTACATACCATCCTCATTGTCATAACGCTAGCAC
The DNA here is from genome assembly GCA_963693085.1 of Alisma plantago-aquatica. Taxonomy (NCBI): domain Eukaryota; kingdom Viridiplantae; phylum Streptophyta; class Magnoliopsida; order Alismatales; family Alismataceae; genus Alisma; species Alisma plantago-aquatica. Next base: position 1,053,676,776 of record OY856412.1, read on the forward strand.
GCATCACCCTTCTTCCTCGAACAGGCTCCCACAGCTCAGGGCCGTCAAAGATGCAGAGCCTTTGGTCTCCTTGATCACCTTGGTGACCTACAACCCTACCCCAACCCAACGCTGCCAAAAGATACCCTCACGACCAACTTGTATTCCTTTCACCTCCTCCCCCTTCCTTCTCCCTACCAATCTTTGATGGTGTCTACAGTTCAAATGGCCACTCAACATCGCCTGGTAGCATCACAACACATTGCCGCCAACCTAAATTAATGCTACTTCCAGTCATACCCTCATGAGTAGCCTAAGTCTGACAACGATCCACATACTCTCATAGGTTGTGCCTGCATAGGCATCACCTATTTCCCTCTAGATCCAAACACATGTTGTAGACTTACTTATCACAGTGGCGCCTCCCCTCCAAGTTTGCCTCATCACACGATTATAAACTTAGACCAGGATCTGTACCCCAAACAATCAACAACTCATTCTTCCATCACCTCCCTAACCCTGCGTGTCTCTACCACCATCAACTGGCAACACTAGTCCCCGAGAGTTTTGACAACCTAGTCCTCAACCTTGCCACACCGTCCCTCGCCAGTAGTAGATCCTATCGCCAACCCCCATCAACTTTGTCTAGTATCATCACCATTGTCATCCTCCACCACCACATATTTTGAGCTTCCCATGGATCTGGTCATAAAGATTTAGATCTACATGCATTGCATCTTCTCTCTGTGAAGTCATTTGCAATCCAACCTCACAACCTGCAAACTCCCATCGCCAGTCGCTCCTCTGACTTCACCATCCACAACCCTCCAACAACAAGACTTATGGATCTAAGGTGATATTTGTGGTAGACAATAAAACCACATATGGCTAACCTACCTAAACGTCTCCAAAGGTTCCAGATAAGGGAGAAGAAAACTTCTTGTCACTGAACTGCATAACCGATCCAAAATTAAAGTAATGGCCTGAAAACTATCTCTGGCCAGGACCAAAGATCTAATGACGAACACCCTCATGACAACTATCTTAAAACACTAGAAAGCTGGAGCAAAGTACTGTGTTTATGGCAAGCCAAAACATCTAGAACCTATAGCAGATAGCCCAATCTTCAGATCAAGGAACCAAGTGTAAGTCCTGCTTCCTATAATTTGGATTTTGTATATTTAGATGATAACTTATAAAACTTATAATCAACTAGTAATAAGAATATATCTATATGATGGTGTAGCAAGACTAATGAATATAAAGTCTAAATGATTGTACATGTACCTTAATTATATTGATTAGTCAATCCTCCAAGTCTTATATGTAATATGATGGTCTAGGTACATGTGTAATAACATGCATAAGTTATGTCATTTAGAAATCATTATTTAAAACATGTAAATAATAATTGTATCCATTTTATAAATTCAAAACTCTAGCAAAACTAATTTGAGTATATATGTAGGTAAAGTATCAACTTATTTAGTAAATTAACCTATTTTAATTAACTGATATCTAATAAGAAAGAGAATATGCATGTATATACATAGAATATGTTTACTCTTGTAAATATACACATCAATGCATTTTATGTATGGAAAACTAGATTGGATTTGGGTGGAACAACATATGAAATTAGCCTAATATATTTCATCTAGATTCTACTTGTATTGATCAACATAACTAAGATCTAAGTATATGATTACTGTGTAGTGACATATGTTAAACTTGAACCCTAGATACCTTGTAAATGTACATCGGTAAATAGACATAATTGATCTTAGTGAATAAATGGAGTTCCTCTATATAAGAGAGCGAATAACATCATCTAATTTAGAGGATAAGTGATAAAGCAATTGAGTATGTATTATTGATTATATATGACCTACTATGTATAAGGATAATGGAAGAGCCATAGAATAATAATAACCCTAACTGGGACAAAAAACATGAAATAGAAAATATTGAATAAATAATTATTCCAAGCCAAATGATAATCAAATTGTACTGTACTTTGTAGTTTTCCACTTTTGGAGTCATTTTTGGTGATTGTACAATCTATGGAGTCGTGGATAAAATCAGGTACTAGATTCTCAATTTACTTATTGAGTTATTTAGTTTCCCTTTTGAATTCTATATATCATGTTTGGTAGTGAACCGTGAACTTTTTGTAAGCCTTTCCGCCTTTGAAGTTCACCACACCTACATTCATTATTGTTGGATTATGAAAAATATTAAGATAAGAACTAGAATTGAATTCTGGGAGTTTCGAATTCCTAGAGTTTGGTCCTTTTGGTCTTTGGCCCCTTTAGAGCTTTGGCTCCTAAAGGTTGGGTATGTCCTGCCACCCTATGCACAAATTGGAATGGATTAGTGGTCCCCCAATATACTGGTTGAAATAGCATACTACCGTGTCGTTCTCTCATAGATGATTGAAAAATGGCATTATAATCATTGATAAGAAATGATATGACAGTGCTTAATCCTAATATTTAAATTGATCATTTTGTTGCAAATAATCTTGAATATTTTGATATCTTGAACTTGGAAATTTTTTTATATTTGTTAACATTGTCAATATCATGTTATGTATATTGATCTCTTAAACTTGGACAATTTTTGTATAATTGTTAATCTTGTCAATACAATGTTGAATCATATATATGGAAACCATTGATACATGTTATTCTCTTTTGGCTAAACTGAGTCTACCAAATAGTCCCCTTCTAGAATTCATCTTATACATCGATCATGTTTTGTACCTATATTTTTAATAGCTCAATGATTGGATTTAGTACCAGATTTCTGACCTTATTTTTCCCTTCAATGGGGTCCATGTGTGGTTGTGTTCCTCTGGGAACTCATGGGAATGTGACGCAAAGAATAAATAGAAGAGGCATGCAAGAGTTGTCCTCTGTTGAAGACTAGATCCTACCAAGATCCATTTTGATAGTTAACTCCTCTTTCTACAGAGTATCCATTCTGATAGTAATATTTTTCCTTAATTTATTATTTTAATTTTGTTTTGTAATTTTGATTCCATTTGTAGTGTTGGTTATTGGTCTTAGATTTTTTATTTCAAACCTTTATTTCAAAAAGAAAAATATGTCTTCCTTTGTTTTCACTGCATCCATGGTTCTAGCCATAGCAAGATAGACCATCTTATCAACTTGCTCCCCTAATTTTTTCCACACTCTAGACTATTGACCGATCATAGAGAATTGTGGACTTCTATTGGTATCCTTGCATCAACCACTTAAGTTAGAATCCTTGCTCGAACCGCCATCAACTTCTTCTACTTCATCATTTTCCACTCTTTACTCTATTGATCTGACATCCCATGTTGGGCTTTTTAACACAAGATATTATGGGAGCAACTACCAATGCAAGAGAATATATTGATGCTCTCAAGTTAGACATGCCATCCTACATCTAATATTTTGATGATTCATATCCAAATACAATTGAGAGGTGAAACTACACGATGCAAGAATTAACAGAGATTCATTCCCACAATAGAAGCCTAGTATATGTTGGTGAACATATCTTTTTTGATACACCCTCAGTGTATGCAACTGATCCACACTCAATTTGAATGTATGATGACTTCAACCATCACATCCAATATGATATTCCTAATAAGTAATTCATTTCTCCCTCCTACTCGAATCCTCCACTAGATTCAAATGGATTTTTTTAGTGAAGATCCCCCTATCAGTAGAGTCATTCATTCCACCTGTTTGATACAATGCAATTGCTAGCAGAAGATTTACAATATCCTTACATGGAAGTTGATGATAGAGATTTTCACATGCCCCTAGACAACTAAGAATCTATGTATCACCCTATAGATTAGTTTGATGACTCGCTTGATTGGTCCACTTAGTTTTCTATCCTAACTTAGAGCGACATTCCACATGTTGAGGACTGTCATTTTGTTACTAACATACCATCTATTTTGGTATGTAACTATTTATATGATGGGGAAAACTATTACTACGCATTCGGGGAATGTGATCTTGATCTTGATGACCACTCATTTCATACTTCCACTTCACCCATTTGAAAGGCGATGACAATATGGGGTATCTAGTTTTTTCATATTTTGAGAACATGATTGCAACTCATGAAAACCTCATACCCCCCCCTCACTTAGTGAAAAACTTGGGGTGAAGGATTCACAACTTGATTCACCAAATATTGCCCACCTATAGAAGATGATTGGATGTCCCATATTCAAATTGGGTATACATAAAGTGATTCGATCTCAAACATTGAGAAGGAGGGTGAAGAACGTAATTATTTCCCAGACTCAAATACTCTTGCCTCCATTTCATGTGTTGACATCTTGGGTACTGACTACAAAGATCATTACTTTAAATGATATCTTGAAGATGATATACCGAGGAATTCATTTCCTGATCAGTATGAAGATGAAGTCACCAAGTCCTTGAATTTTATTGTTCTATTCCAGACTTGGAAAGATCCTCCACTCTTTACTTTTTACTCATACATGATGAATCCAATACGCAAGACACAAGTGACCTTGCTCAAAAAACCTAGGATCTGTGATTCTAGGATCTGTGATTCAAATTTCAGCATCATTTGGAGACCCCCTTCCTAGTGGGGTAAAAATGATTGGATGAATGCAACGCATGCCAACTCTACTATACTATGTTTAGATTTTCTAGAGGACAAGCAAAATTTTAAGCTTGAGGTGGTAGGGCAGTACGCCCTTCTATATCTTCTATCTTTGTCTTTTATTTTTAAATTGTTAGGACTTTGTTGTGTTATTTTTTGATTATGCAATTATTTGTATGTTTGTATGAATGGTAGATTTAATACTCATCTTGTGTTAAATCATCCCATAGTCATTATATTGACTTGAAATTCAACTTCATTCATCTCATTCATTCCTTTTTATAATTTTGGCAATGAATTCTAAGATTACGCATTGCTACCCACGGTTTAAAATTACTTATTCTCCTGTGTCATGTCATGAATGAAGAACCTATGGTTTTTGTATGATTTATTAATCTAGTGTAAGATCAAAACTTCAAGCAGTGTTTTCATGGATTTGATAATATTCTAAGGATCCTTGAACCATCTAAAAAAATCATGACCAAGGCTTGAGAAAGCAATGATGAGTTTTAAGTTTAATTAAAATCGATTGTTAACTATGATGGTCTTAATGCTTTACCACATTTGATTGAGTCAAAAGTATAAGAAAATGAGTAAAATAGACTTGACCACCCAAAAATCCCAGAATAATTCAAACTTTGATAAAGAAGAAAATCCTACAAATAGCTAACACCCATGCCAATTTGTTATGATGTAGTGTGAAAAGCCTGAGAGTGAATACAATCATGAGTGATTTTTTTCCCTTTTAGGAGAATTAAGGATGATGTCCTGCGAGTGTATGACTATGCTCACAAATGCGGGTATGTCGTGTCTAGTAGTGTCATCCAAAATTCACTAGAGATTCTTTTAGGAACCCCTGTGAAATTAATGAAACTTTTCCAGTAGCAGGGTTGGTTCGAGCATGGTATGAGGAGATCATCTCATTATTTTGAGTCAACTAGCTTGGACTGCAGTGACTGTTATTCGTTACATGGATTAACTCGACGTTGATTGGGAACCCCATGAGTCATTAAAGTCTTTTATCTTTATTTTTATTTTTTCATTAGCAAATGAATAAGTGGGAGGTGTGTTATACTTGATCGTTTTACATGAATTCCTGATGACATCTCACTACTCACATTTATTATTTTTCTAGATTTCTTAATTAATTGTATGTTAAAGTTTATATATGGTTTACATCCCTACGAATCTTTTTGGACTGTAATGAAATCACTTAAACATGTCTGGTAGTTCTCTGATCTTACATTAGCATATTTGTTTGTATTGTGGAGGTTTATTGTGAAATAACATGTCAAAGTTACGTCGTGACTCAAAACTATTTTTCTTAATCTTCTTATTTATTGTCAAACTCAAATTAAATATTTTCTTAGGATCTTTAGTTTGAGTCTTGTTTGAGGACAAACAAGTTATAAGTTTGGGTGGTTGATAACACCCAAATTCATGTATTATTACTATGTGATTTACATTAGTTTTTATACATTTATAAGTCATGATATGCTTTTAATTGTTTAATTCTTAGTATTTCATAATTTGTCCTTTTTATAAATATGCATGCTTAATTATATCCGAATTACTGCCACTTTTATAGTGAGAATAACATTTTTTGTGAAAATGTTACTTTTGTTTTGCGCAGGGAGTGTTGCAATGTCAAAGATTTATACACGACTAATCACAATTTAATTGAGGAAATAGAAAGCGTTCTACATGAAATTTTGGAAAGGCAATGGTAGTTAAAGTACATGAAGTTATTATTTTGATCGGACGCAAAGCTATCGAGGAAATGGTAATATTTAGACGCAAAAGGGTATTAATGCATTAAGGCTCTCATTGATTTGTCGTAATTCGTCCGAAAAACTTATGAATTGAAGTTTTTTAAGAATTTTTTTGTGATTGATTTGAAGTAAGTGTTGGAACATGAGTTCTGTGACTTTCGATGAGTTACAGACTTACATACAAAATACAATTTCTGAGTTCTCTCTTAAAAAGAGAGAAAAATAAGTTCTGGGACAACAAACAACATTTTTTATACAATTATATTCTTCATTCGTCGTAACTAACACTTGCAAAATATTTATGACTGGAACTATTAACGGCGTGGATATAGTTCATTTCTATAATCATAACATAATCTGACAAAATATCATACACTATAATCGTACTATGTAAAACATTTTATACTATAACCACCATTATTAGTATGATCTACAAAATAAAAATACAAACATTATGAAAATAAACAGACCACACCATGTGAAAACAATGTGATTTACCTAACATATTTTTATTCTTCATATTTAAACAATATAAAGTGAAAAATAATAATTAGCTATAACTATGCACGAATAATATAGTAAAAATTTCCTACAAAAATAATGTAAAAATTAATATCATACATTGTGTTAAATATTGATGAAAGATAATTATATTTACAAGCACATGAAATGTGAATATTATTACAAAACTTTGTATACACAAAGTGAAATAAAAATATTATAATGTGATTTTAATCATAATTTTTTATTAAGATTATAATCGTATCATCATAAAATATATTTTAATGGAGCAACATCTACATCACAACCATTTGTTGAGGTTATTATGATTTAAGAATATTATGATTTTTAACAGATATGATTCTATTTTATGTCTTTGCGATCCTTACTTATTTATATGACACAATAAAAGTTAATATTTTATAGTGATTTTCATATTTACATTTACAACAAACCAATCACATAGAAGTGAATGAAACTTAAGTCTTAAAAATTGAACTAGAGTTTCCAGAAAATGAGTTTACAGAACTAGTTACTTATGCCAAACCAATAGGAGCCTAAAGGGCTAGTTTTCACAAGACATGGTCAACTACTTTTTATTTCTTGTGTCGCCATGATCATACACTCAGCCCCTCTTTCTTCTTTTCCTTCCACAATTTCGTCATCTAATCTTCTTCCCGAAGTCATTCTCTCTCTCACACATATTTAAGTTCTTCCGAATAATTGTTGCTATGCATTCACGATTTCCTTTTTCTCTTCAAACATTAGTCTCTACGCATCTCTCCCACTCCCTTTAACTCCTCTCTCTTGGGCAAGCATTCATGTAGGGCCGTGAACTCCAAGCTATTTGTTGACTGCCTACCAACCGTGATTAAATTTTATGAGAAAGCATTAAAATAAGTTACAGCAAAGCCATCGGTCAAACAGCAGTAAAGTGGTCGAGGGACATGTGGCCATCGAGGCCCATATAATTAAGAATGTGAAGCCTGTGCCTACAGCCATGCACTGTGTGCGCACATCCATCTGCAGTCAAGCAGTAGATGCAGTGATCAACCATGTAAGACCATCGACCACAACACTCACCACTGCTCGACAGCCCGCGGTGGTATTGACCAGAACTCGATAGCTCAACACCTCCGGATGGTACCAACAATCTGCCAACAACCACCGATCCATGATTCCGGTTGATATTTTTGGGAAGAAGAGAAGACGGGTGCTCTTTCATCAGCCCTTTGGAATTGTAACTAAAGGACCTATATAAGACAAATATCTATGATTCAGTGACATTAGCTTTCAAACAAGCTCATGTCATGTCGAATATAGAAAAACTAACCAAGCTGGCCGGTCAATCTCATTGATCTCATCGGCCGACAAATCAGAGACGGGCAACCATGGTCCCGACCATCACCAACATCATGATGTTTATTAATCAATGACTCAACAACAACTTGACCCAACTTAGGATCTTTTTTTTGTGACTTTGAAAGAGTTTCATGGGTCGTACCCTTACTCTATTCCTTCAAGGAAGAGTGGGACGTCATGGCAGCAACAAAGCAAGACTTCAACAATGGGTGAAAATGGTTCGACAATCCCGAATGACGACACTCTATCGACGTTCCTAGTCAACAACCACATGTGATGTTCCCAGTTGACAACCACCAACATGTCGACAATGTCACCTTCTAGCCAGAGTCTCTGCATTAAAAGTTGTGACTTTTTAAATCTCAAGATCAAATCTGAAAGGCTTCTCATCTATTCCTATAAATACCAAGCAGCCACCACCAGATAGAGGTATCTTGGATTTTTGGAGAGCCAACAAGCTGAAAATTTGTTGTCACGATCAGAGCTAAGTCCAGAGACCAACGACTTGACTAGCGGCATAGATCTAGTTTGACCATCGAACTCTAGACTTGATTTTCCCCTTCCTATCATGACTGATTCAAGTTATAATCTCTTTTTTTAGTGCCATTAGTGGTTAAATTTCATAACTTGAGTTGAGAGTAGCCGTTAGGCCCTCCCAACCATGTAATCTTCCTTTTTTCTATTTCAGGCATGTGTTCTTACATTTTTATTTCTATGTTCTTATTTTAATGTGTCACATGTTGATTAGCTATCTTCTTGTGAGATTGATATGGATTTATTTGTGAGAATTATTCTGATCTGGAGTATAGATTAATAATGAGAAACGAGAGTGAGACATTACAATAATGAAAGTTATACTATTTATATTGGTCTTTTGGTTATCCTCGAGACAAATATATACTTATGCATTAAAATCTATCCAGATCTCGAGAGAAGGAATGAGTGAATATCTTTTATGACTTTTTAAAAATATGTTAAGAATATATATATAAATTAAAAGAGAAGGTTATATATGATTGAGTCTTATCTGATCGGTGAAAGACAATCCAAGTTTCCTTTTTTTCATTTCATAAATATCTTTATTTCTTTTATATCTTTCGTAACTTAGATTTACTATTTGATTACATTACTTTTTTTCTTAACTAGAATACTAACTTCACCTCTTTGATCTGACTAAACTAAGCTAAGATCTCATGTTCTTATTATGTTGTTCTTCTTGTCCCTGTGTTCAATCCTGCACGACAATAATAGATTCCAATATTGAATTTGTGGACATCTTTTGAAATCGGGTATAAATTTAAAGTCTGATATATTTGATTAGATAATCGTGTTTATACTTTTGAACTACAAAAAAAGCAAGCAACGGTTGAAGCTGTGAAGACATCCCCTTCCGGGGACCGTGCTCCTCTGTAGATGGTGGTGTCTTGCACATAACCTGTACCCAAAGTTCCATCATGTTACTAGTTGTCAGTTCTTGTGTTATGCCCGCAACAACTCACAAGCATCCACATGCATTTGAGAGCCGCTAGACAACATTTGAGGGTGATAGGGAGTAGGTCGGGGGCCACTCCCTCTAGTGCTTATGTGGACCTATGCTCTAGTCTATGGACCCGATGCCAGCCAATGGCAACATGCAACCCAATGGCAGCATGCCACATCAGCATACCTAGGGTATATATCCCTCTCTTGCAATTATATCATTATTCTCCTAAAAATCGTTTGAAAAGATTCCTAAGTCCAAACAAGACATATTATATATGTAAAATTATCTACAAGACGAGATCTATTATATGAACCTCTAATTCCACTTGTAGGTCTTGTAATTATGAAAATGGTATCAAATTGATCTCTTCTACATATTAATGGTGATTAAATGCTCAACCTTCCTCACCTATTTTTTGTGACCCAAATTATCTTGTCCTATATGAATCAAAGTTGACCGTTCTTAGCCCTATTAATGGCTCTAATTTATGAGATGAACCATGCAATGTATGTAATATTGCCTTTAATGATATAGATCATTTTTTGATGCTAAACTTGATTAAAGGAACTGCAAATCATCATAATCACTTTATATCAGTAATTTGTTAGGCGTGATTGAGCCAAGAATCAAATTTGTCCATACTTGAACTCTATCTGAACTTAACAATTTGAAATGTGACATTAAATGGGAAATTTATGGAATTTTCATGATGATTCTTTAATTCTTTTGCTAATGTGGATATAATGTGATAAAATCTACATATTGGCCTTTAAATCAGTCCATGTTATGACTTGTGCCACAAAATATCATGTGACACAATCTTGTTCACTTCTTGACTATATGTGACACACATAAGACACTTAATAAGATCTTCATTCACATGTTGGCTTTTATGACATTAAATAATGATGATCCCTTTTGAATTCTAATGTTGACAATCTTGCATAGAATGACTCAATACGACTTTAATTAATGTTATGATGAATAAGGCTATAAGCTTATTTAAATATTATGATTTTTGTATAAGAATCATGAAACCCTATTTTTGAAATCCCTAATCTTGCTAAGGATGTTTCACCCTAAGAAAAAATTGTATATGATATAGTATGCAGCTTGATGATTAGTATTGCATGAAAATTGGCTATGTCGAAATCAATCATTGAGAATTATGGAACATAGATTAGGTGAAACATCCACCCCTGAAGAATATGTTTAAGATGACCTAACTCTTGCGATGTTAATCTAGTCACACTTACTTGTAATATCAAATTGTTTTTAGGGACTCTTTTGAAATATCTATTCCATCCATCTATAATCAAGTTATGTAATCACTGCTCATATCAAGGTACACTTTATCCTCGTGTTGGCCAGACTAATGGGATTGAAAATTGCATGTGTGCATGTAGTATAAATGTTTGGCTTTATATATTTGTTTGAGATACATGTTACCTATGACTACTATGTTTTGATCTTGATTATTTATGTTAAAACGTTTTGAAAACATAGTGATAGATGTCATTCTACAACCTTGTGCACTTGTTTGTTGTCTTGGGGTAAGGAAACAAGGCTGGGTGTCCTACTTAATTTATCAAACAAGTGTAGACCATGTTGATATATGGATTATCTCTTGGTGATGCCCTTGTGGTCCCTTATGAATAGGGTTAACACTAGAATTTGGTCTTTTAGTCCCTCATGTTGAAACAAGGTAGCTAATCTTGACCACCCTCATTGACTCCTTCCTTTGAGAAGCTAGTCAAAGACCTTATGATATTTTTGGTATAATGGAAATTAACTTAAAATAGGCTTGAATGTTAATATGAAAGTCTTTACATGTTGTTACTTCCTTTCTTGTAATTACATTATGCTTTTTCCAAGCAATATATATTTTCTTAAACCAACGATTTTATATGTTTGCACAACACATTCAACACAGTTCTTCTAACGTGTATCCAATTTTTGATTTTTATGTAATAGGAACACTAAGAATATCTAACAATGATCATTGCTTCTGCACATATGATATATATTGTCATGCAAATGGAATTCACATAGTTGATATATGTGACCTAAGATCTTGTCAAACATTAGTTCAACATTATAGTATGCTTTGTTATCTCATGCCTCAGTTGTTGTTTGTGGCTTTATTCATGCATATTTTTTGATCCATTTTACAAATAGACATCGGGGTCCTCTCAACTTTGCCTTTCTAGTGATTAGGAGTAAGGATTTGGATAATAAATGGTTCAATGATAGATGTATCTTCTTAGCCTCCATTCTTATTGGAAACAATAGTTTCTTTGTTTCATATGACAAAATTGGAAGATTGTTCCCTTTAGGAAGAATTTCTCTCAATAAATACAATAATGATGTGAAACTTTTGTTGCTCTACCAAATGTTAGGCTTTAGGTTATACAATCTCAACACAACACTCAGCTTCATAAGCATAGTATATGCTAAACATAGCTACTACTCAACATCATGTATAAAGTTTCAAAATGAGGAAGATGGATTAGTAGATTCACCCTACAACAATGTAGCATCGCATCTACCATATCGTGTGAAATTTTCTCATTCACATAAACTTTGTTATGAAGTGTAGCTTTAAGGTTCTTATATATCTTTTTAGACAGCTAGATGCAAGGCTTGAGGATAAGAATGACTATTATCATATATACATGTATGTTGATGAGGAGGCACTTTTTCTTTGTTTTATGTACTTATGATGTTTGTGCAAGAAATCATATAAAATAATTCAAGTAGCTACTATGGGCCAATGACACTAAATAAAATGTAATAAGTAAGTTGACAACCAATAAATGATGGAAATCTTTGTATAACCTTCTATCGATAAATGAATGTAATATGTGACCATGATATCAACTTGATGCATGTAATTCATCATTATGATGATAATGACCCTTACAACATGGTTTGAAACCCTAATTGGATTAAAGCATGTGACCTAGAGATAATATGATTGTTGACCATAAAAATGGTACACATAGATATGTGCAACATAAGATTTAGAGGATCTATACTAGTATGGTATATAATTGGAAAGTAAGATCAGTGATATAACTATAATTGGAATATACTAATGACTAAGCAAAACCATAAAAATGGAACTAACTATGGAGAATGGTGAGATCTAATGCATGGCATATGTGGTCTTGTCTTCATCAGGGTTGGACCAATGTTATTGTTGATTTAGAAATGTGATGATGAGATTATCTCAGTTAAAGGTATGCTTTATGTATTACTTGTCCTACTATAAAGTATGGTTGCATAATATGTATAACAAATACATGACATGTGATATTGGTTGAAATAAATATTCTTGAATGCTACCTTGATTGACATTCTACATATATAGATTTGAACGCATGAAAATATAAGATATTTGTCCATTATATGAAAGCACTAAACTCTTTGTTAGTACAATCCTTCGAAGTGACTTATGTCTTTGGTAATCAGTCACATTGTACATATGATCTAAATCTTTGGTAGTCAATCATGAATGACTTGGTCTTGAACCACTACTACAGAAATGGCTTATAAAGTCACTTTTCCAGGTGTCAGTTGTATACATAAACGGACACCTAAACTCTACAATGTCGGTTTATAACATAAACCGACATACAATCTGTGAAGGTCGAGCAGACATGGGTACCGCTTTTATTAAGTGTCGGTTAATTAATAAACAACCGCCAAAACCAAAATTCCAGTGAAAAAATTACCTCCAAAATTTCACATATGGCGTCGGTTTATAAATGAATAACCGACGACCAAAGATTATTCGTGAGACAGGAATAGTTTTCGGTTGTCTTTTAGTTAAAAACCGATGACTATAATCAAGTATAGGCGTCGGTTGTTGGAAAGGAACCGACACTGTTGGTTTAGTTGTCGGTTATTTTGAATAACCGACGCTTATTATAAACTTAATATCTCACCATCGCGAGCGACTCTTCCCCCTTTCCTAGTTTCATTCCCGATTTCAGTTAGGTCCGGCGATTTCTTGCTCGCCCCCGCCGATCGTTGCTCCTCCGCCGCCGCTGTCGTGCTCATGATCCTACCCTCGCCGTTGCTCCGTGCTCACCGGCAGCCGTGCTCCTGCTCCTGCTCCTGCCCTCTGTGCTCACTGGAGGCCATCCGTGTTCCTGCTCCGTGCCCTCGTCGCTGCTCCGTGCCCTCGCCACCGCTGCTCCGTGTCCTCGCCGGCGCTTCTCCTCTCTTTGCCGCCGCCTCTGCCGGTGGTTTCTGTGCTCCGGCCGCTGCTCTCGTCTTCCCTCAAGGTATGCCCGCCCGTCCTGCCTTCTTCCTTCTTCCTCTGCTCCGGCAGCTGCTTGGGCGGTGCCAAGGCACGCCCAAGCAGCTGCTGGGCGTTTTTTTATTTTTTATTTTAAAGTTATTTACTTATTTGTGTTTAGGGTTTAGGTACTGATTTTGTGCTTCTACTGAGTTGAATCCTCTATTGTCTATACAATACATGTAATTTTGATCAAGTGATGATATGTAAATGTGGAAATAAGTTAGTAAGGTATCAATGATAAGTCTGCTGTAATGTGATGCAAAATAGTTATTGGATCATGCATATCTTAATACTTTTTTGTTTTATAGTTGTATAGGGTGTTTTATGTGTGACAAGTCTATTGTTTTATAGTTGTGCATACCTGCGAGTTATCAGGAACACCTAAATGAATGTCTAACACCTAAATGAATATCTAGTTGTGTATTTTCCTAGTATCGTGAAAGATTCTCAATCGTGTGTATCACATGGGATTCTTATCTCAACACAATGGACTGCAATATATGCATCTAATGCCTTAAATGGAAGACTCGAATGTTATAAAATCCCATCAAAGTAGGTAGAAACAACTTATATATATTCATATCTTAATAATTCCATGAAGTGCACATTATCTTACTCAGGAAAAGTATGTGTATAATGTAGGATTAGTTCCATATAATGGTTCTATTTTAATAAGCACCTAGAAACCCGTCCAAGATTTACTCATTAGGAGTAAATCTTGGATAGTCCCTGGTTTGGGACTGTTCTTGAACACCTAATCTCACTTAGGATGTAAGTGTATAATGTGTATTGGGTTTTCGAGAAAATTTTGGTAGCATTTCCTCATTTGTTCTCTAAGTACATATGTAGACTTCTTTTCAAGCTATCATGTCTACCACAATAAAGTTGGTTATGACAAGCAATAAAAGGTTAACTGATGTTATACAACTTTTTCTGAAAATATATAACATCGTTATATGTACTTACACTTTGTTAATACTAATATTGTGCAGTCTCTGTCCACCCATAACAGTCACTATGAACTGGGCCTCGATGTCAATGTTAACGTTACCTATTGAAGAACAATTGGACATCATCCTAGATGATCGTTCCTTAAACCAATTGGTCATACCCAAACATTGGCGTTTTCTAAAAGGAAGACACTACATGCCTGGTAAAGTGACCATAACTTTTGGCAATTATTCACAAGTTATCGAGGTTGAGTATGATTTGGCGGGAAATCTTGTATCAAAATTCGGTTGGTGTGATTGGATTGGAGAGATGCATGTGGTCCGTTGCAACAGGCTTTTTCTCCGTCCAGTTGGCCATAATTCCATCAAAGTTTGGATAACCAACAACAACTGCGAGACCCCCGATCATCTACTACGGTATGAGTGCACGGCGTCGCATATCAGCTCAGACGAATCTGAATCTGAGGCCCCTGTCAGTTCAGATTCGTCTAAATACAGTGAGGAGCTTCGTCACACAGCTTCATCATCAAAAAGAAGTTATTGATGCGGGACCATGTTGGTATAGTATTTAGTTGTCTATCTATCTAGACTTGTCTGTATTAATAGTTTTTTTAATTATGCGCATGTTTAGGGGTACACCAACCCCTTTGTTTAGTTATTGTTTAGGGGTACACCCCTGTGTGTGGATGTAAAAAGAGATTAATGAATGGAACTGAAAGTTGCTACATGAATGCTTATAACTGAAGTGTGTGTTCCCATGAATGTTCCCATTTGCATGATTACACTACTATTTTCTCATATTGTATAGTCTATTTTAATATGACATACTTGCTTATATCTTGCTTAATGGTGAACTGTAATGCACACATGTGACATGCTTGGAATGTAAATGATGAACTTTTCCCTAAATTGCCAATCATGCTTTTAAAGACATCAATAATCACCCTAACTTGAAGAACTAGGATTTTAGGTATAAGAATGACAACACATTATTTGTTGGCCTAGAAACCCGTCCAAGATTTACTCATTAGGAGTAAATCTTGGATAGTCCCCAGTTTGGGACTGTTCTTGAACACCTAATCTCGCTTAGGATGTAAGTGTATAATGTGTATTGGGTTTTCAAGAAAATTTCGGCAGCATTTTCCCGTTTGTTCTCTAAGTACATATGTACTTGGAGAACAGTGGGGAAATGCTGCCGAAATTTTCTTGAAAACCCAATACACATTATACACTTACTAGTGAGATTAGGTGTTCAAGAATGGATAGGTGGTACACATTTATTATACATAATAATGACATCATATTGGGTTGATAACACCAAAGGAGTTATAGTGGATGAATTGGGTTTCACTTTAGTGAACTTTGAAAAGATTGGCGAGAAGGCTGAACCATTCATATTGGCATCATAGGCGAAACAAGTATTTTATATCGATGATCCTGCAAATGATAAATGGTCGGTTGTTCTTCATGGTAAAAGACAGTTCATTGAAGATCCTATAGATGAAGAAGAGTACTATGATAAATATGATGACTCCAGTCCATTCTCAGTTGGGTTGCCAACTCCACAAAATATTGAAGCTAATGATGACTTATATGTGCGCGGAGATCACAATGAAGGATTGTTAATTGATAAAAGATCACAATTTTAGAGGCATGCATGTTTATATTTTTTTATTGAAGCTAAATGTTTACTTTTTTAATATCAATATCATTTTCTGATTTGATGTTTCATTATCTATGCAGGATATGCAGGAAGAAGCCCCAATGAAGAGAAGCAGGATACATATACAATACATAAAGTGCAGCACACACAAGTTCTTCAGATTCATATAACAACATGACAGACTAACACATATATAGTGCATAACAACAGCAGCGCCAAATTTACATATGCTTAGTACATATAGTGGGACTAAGGTGACGATACCACCTGCTAAAATAGGTTACTGACTACATGTTACGACTGGGAGGTCGTGATTCAGCAACTGTATGCATTAGCAGGAGGACAAACATATGGTGATCTGTTTGTCCTCCTGCTAATGCATACGGTTGCTGAATCACGACCTCCCAGTCATAACATGTAGTTGTCGGTAACCTGTTTTACCAGGTGGGATCGTCACCTTATAAGTCCCACTATATATGTACTAAGCTAGTGTTGTATGTAAATTCGACGCTGCTGTTGTTATGTACTATATATGTGTTAGTCTGTCATGTTGTATGGACATCTATTGTATTGCTCAGGTATTATATAGTCTCATTAGATAATATGAAATATATCAATCTTATTTATAGCTCATGAATTATATATATACATCATTCTCTTTACAGGTGTTTAAAGCTGACCCCACTACAGGAACAGACTTACCAGATGTACATGCTCCCTATATGATGGGAGAATTAAATGAAGTAAGAGAAGAATGGGAAACAACCATACAAATAGTGGGGGTTTAAAAATATAATTGGGATGTTGATAGCGAATAATGACTAAAGAATTATATTTTGTAAATGAATTTCTGAATTATAATATATGTGTGAATGTTTCTACATGTCTAGATGTTTCTACATGTGTCTGAGTGAAAATGAATGAAAGTGTTGGTTGCTATATGAATGTTTCTACATGTGTGAATGTGAATGAATGGAACTACAAATTGCTAGCTACATGAATGTTTCTAAATGTGTGAAAATAAAATGGAACTGCAGGTTGTATTGCTAAATGCATGTGTGAATATTTTTGTTGTTAAATTTGCAGGTTTTGGCCTGTTGTTGGCTGATATCAATGGATATCGTAAAACCTAGTTAACTGCACATTTCTCATCCTGCGAGCAACCAACACTTTCATTCATTTTCACTCAGACACATGTAGAAACATCTAGACATGTAGAAACATTCACACATATATTATAATTCAGAAATTCATTTACAAAATATAATTCTTTAGTCATTATTCGCTATCAACATCCCAATTATATTTTAAAACCCCCACTATTTGTATGGTTTCTACATGTGTGAATGTGAATGAATGGAACTACAAATTGCTAGCTACATGAATGTTTCTAAATGTGTGAAAATAAAATGGAACTGCAGGTTGTATTGCTAAATGCATGTGTGAATATTTTTGTTGTTAAATTTGCAGGTTTTGGCCTGTTGTTGGCTGATATCAATGGATATCGTAAAACCTAGTTAACTGCACATTTCTCATCCTGCGACCAGCCACAGCAGGTCTGCAGACTGATAGAAAAAAAAAACAAAACAATAGGCGTCGGTTATTTGTATAACACCGACACACAAAGTTATAGTGTCGGTTTTATATAAATAACCGACGCCTATTTCCTGTGGCGCGAAGGTATATGGCGTCGGTTTATTATCTAATAATCAACGCTGAAAGTGGACAAGATGGCACCCTTTTTGTGGCGCGAAGGTATATGGCGTCGGTTTATTATCTAATAACCGACGCCTATACCTTCGCGCCATAGGGAACATGCACGATTTCGGTGACGCGCGAAGAGTTTGGGTGTCGGTTTTGGAACCGACGCGTAATGGGTGAGCTTTTAGTTTCTCCCACATAGGTGTCGCTTAGAAACCGACACTAAAAGACTTAAATAACCGACACTAAAGGTAGGTTCTGTAGTAGTGAACTCATTGACAGCAGAGAAAATGCATCAAAACCTTCAGTGATCAATGCATGGATATATAATGGAAAGTGTGCGTAAAATATGTGTTCTCCTTTATAAATGAATATATTTGTTGAAGCATGCTTGGGTTATTTTTCTTTATAAGTGGCAAATATTGGTTTTATCTTATTTCCAAGTCATAGTATAAAGAGATAAATGAATCTTGTAGCATACTCCATGAAATATTCCATTATATTGAGCTGACATGTACCACTTGTAATATCATCTATAGGTTGTGGATGTATGATCTTGAAGACTCATAATTGTTGAAGTTGTGTGGCGAGAAAATGTACATGTGGACATATTATCTATATGATCATGTTATAGAAGTAGTACATGCATGTGTAGAAGTTTATTGTTCAATATGTAATATAAAATGTAGTAACAATTCTTTTGTAATTATGAGTTGAATGGTGATGTTATGTTGTATTGTTACTTCTTGTTCATGTGTATCTACTACTTTGATTTCATTTGACTTCCTATGATTTTCTTCCTCTTTTTCAAGTGTGAGGTTTTTAAATTGGGACCTCCACTAAGGTGAGGGTTTCAATTTGGATGTCACACATGTAGTCAAGTTGTTGAAATCATGGGGTCGTAGTAGGTGGTATCAGAGAATGAATAATAGAAAAGTCTAGCATTTTCTCATTATGAAACTCAAATCAAACCAAACCTTGAACATGAAAACCTTTAGGGGAAGATTAATTGTCTTTTAGAGACTAGATTTGACATTACATCTAGGTTAAGGACTAGATATCTGAGAACTATGTATAGACTAGTACTTGTTATATAACAAGACTTGAAGTGTCATTCATTCCTTATGATGTGGTTGTATGGAACGTTACATCATTTAAAGATGATGGACATTACGGTAAGGAAACCCTAGACATAAGTCATTTATTATTTAGGTTAGCTACACTAGTCTATGCCTTACTCTCACCCTTTTCACTTGGTGACATGACACTAGACTCTACTATATGTGGGACACTTAGTTTTCTAATTTGATTTTGTCTCCCTTCAGCTTGTGTCTTAACAGTTTTCTCTAACACATCTTCTATTGAATAAAAATTATATAATATATTATTATATTATGCAAATAAATACAAAATTTGTCCCCACACATTTACGAGTAGGAGGTAGTCATGAAACCTATTTAAAAGAGAGTGACATCATCCTAGAAGAGGGATTAGTTCTATATTAGGTCGACAATCATATCTTATTATGTGATAGTAAGAATAATAGATGATATCAGAATTGATGATATGATCCAAATTTGGAATATGATATAAGTTGCTTTATGATGATAAATGTTTTTACTTGAGGACCTAAGTTCAATTTTGAAGATTTAGGACAAGTTTGGATGATGCAAGTACACATGCTTCTATGAGATAAGATAAGATAAGTTAAGACAAAGATTTGAATTAGCATCATCCTCAAGATATTTTACAAAAGAGGACCTTTAATGTTAGGACCAATTGTAGGGTTAAATCTAGAGAGAGTTAGAAATTAAGGGAGAAGGTCAGAGAACCTAACCCCCAAGATGATAAATATGTGTTATGATATGCCCTACATTAGACTACTCCTAAATGAATGGATTGAGTTTCTTAATGCATGATTCATATAAGTATATCAAACACTAGATGTCCTTGGGAGTAACAACCCTAGAGTCAGAGATAGGTTGGTTACATATTTGTATATGTGCATATCGATATAAGTACCTACAATCTTGGTGAGGGGGAGTCTCCCAAGACCCTAGAGGAGGTAACTATGTTAAATTTTGTAAACCCTCATGCTCGGGTTGGTTGGTAGCTATAGGACTTTACTAGTTATTTATGAGAAAGAGAGAGTTTCTAAGTAGCTCACAGGTCATGACATTTTGTTTTGATTTGTGCTTATGTAGAAAGATCTTATGAAGCTATCCACCAGTTTTAATGAGGTAATCCTGAGAACTCTAGACCAAAGAGGGAATGTACAGATAGTGCAAATAATACTCATAGAGTTGAGTGAATTTAGAAATATTGAGCATGGAACAACCCTCATGATATGGGTCAGGAGAATCCCAACTAGACTGGATAAAATTTTGATACATGTTTGACAAGCTACTCATATAAGTTGGTTTACACAGCCAAGATATAATATATGTAAGAATGTGATCTAATCTCTAGATGAGATAAATGGATATGACATAACGGAAAACCTAGAAATAGTTTGATAAGTCTCTACGTATAGATGGTTAACCATGTACATGAATAATGATAATGTAATATAGTTGGCTAATCATTTGATGAGACCATCAATAAATGTTTCAATATAATATGAGAAATGAAATGAGATCATACTGGTGAAAAATGTTACATGAGGTGATAATCCCAGTGCTTAGAAAGATGAAGAACAATTTAACAATTACCACATCATAATGATGTTTGCATCTTGACATGATATTGATCGATTAATGGGTTAACTGTAATTAACCCCTTTATAAAATGTATAAGATAATGTTTGAATCTCAATGCTTAGGTCAAATTAGTAAGAAAATACTATATGAAAGAAGTCCTAAAATAACTAAATCTTCTAAGCCAAGCACATGGTGAGTAGTTCACCCTTGTTACTATAATAAACTCCTAGAAATGATTACGACATAGTCTTCGAAACTCTTATTTGTGAAGATATTGTACCAAGAGTGGTTCCCTACAAGTGGAAGAAGACCCTTTGTTTTTTTTAAGAATAATAAAATAGAATAATTTTGATGGCAACATTTCTTTTAAGATGTGAAGGATGTCATCGACTATATTTTGGCTTAATTTTATAAAAAACTTTTCTTTTAAGGTGTTTAGGATGTTATGAAGTGAACCTTTAGGGTTCTTCGATGTCTTTTCGGATATATAGATGCATGGCTTGAGGAACTAAATGGATCTGAGTACATATAAATGTATTTTGATGATGAGTCATGTTTTCTTTGTTTTGTGTACTTATGACTTTTGTGCAAGAAATGATATAAAATGCTTTAGGTAACTATATTGGCCTAATAACACTAAATAAAATGTAATGACGAATTTGATAACCAATAGATGATTGAAGTATCAGTATACCCTTAAATTGGTACATGGAATGTAATATGAAACAATGATATTAGTTTGACACATGTAACTCAATACAAAACCTGCACTAAAATTTCTTTAAGTTGGGAGTGATTGGAAAACGTTAAGATCTCTTAAAATTTAAACTGAAAACATTGTCTAAAAATAATAGATATAGTTTTCATAAGATATGTAGAAAACAAAATTGCAAATATAATATTTAGCTATAAGGCATTATGTATGTGAAATTAAGATAACCTCCCTACTAGAAATCATAGATGTAGATATTGCATCTACGAGAATTCCTTTAAAGTCTAATGTCTCTAGAATAGTCAATGAGGGGCTCTCAAATTCTAGAATTGATGTAATCATATGAGAGGTTAATGCCAATTATTATGTGACATAAAATTGTAGGCTTCAAGATGGCTAAGTCTCTGTCTAACCTTTAACTGAGTAAAATATCTAAGTAACTAACAATTGGGTTTTAACTTCAACATTTTTCCTTGTAGAAGAAGGCCCAAGATCCATGGTTATAGATGATTGATCATATAATGAAACAATTGATAAAGGAATGTAATACATTCTTAACAAACATAGTTGGGTTCTTCTTGATTGTCATGGTGGCATATGATTGCATAGATACTTTTAGGGCTATATTGTAAGTCAAATCTTATAAATTGAAAAAAATGTTTCAATTATTTTGACATTGATGCTCCTATAACTATAATTATATTTATATCAATTTCAACCCATATTAAAAAAATCATCTAATGAATATTTGTGCATCATTCCCCAATGTTCATCTTGAGGAAGAGATATATGGATCAACCACACTATTTTGTTGGTCATGATAAGAATACAAATCATATAGATCAGTTTTTTTGGAAAAGGATAGAGATTAAATTACATTCATCCCACTCTCTATTGCTGACCAAATTGTAGAACAACATACATTCAAATCTATATTAAGCCAAGGAGGCGTACTAGAGGAGAAAGAAAAAATACTATTAGAATTTTTTGAGTGTTGTGCTATGCAGTCAGCTACACTATTGTGCTTTCTAGATATATAGGAAATGTATGGTTTCCCAACATCTTCACACAACATCCGAAGATGCCTCATATGTGGATGAAGTGTGGTTGTTACAGGAGTGATCTCGACAGTGATGTGAACTATAGTGAGATCATCTGACAAAATGGCAGGGGAGTGCCATCCCGTAGTTTTGCAGAGTTCCAAGGCATAGAGAATGCTTTGGACTTCCACTTCCAACTCCGAACCGGCGTGGATAGGTGAGTTGTGGCTCATGATATGTCTGTTGTGTCCATCTACGATATGGATACCCACTCCAACAACATCTGTCGGGGAGGTGAAAGAGGAATCCAAAAATATCAGAATGGTATGAGTAACGGGTGGTTGAATAGCCGCATCGGGGGCAGTAGAGATATGTCAAACAGTAGGAGGAATATTCAGGATAGCTTGGGCTTTGTTCTTGATGAAGGCAATGCACTGGACTGTCCTTTGGAATTGCCGGTTATGAGTGAAAGCATTCCAGTGAAGCCAAATGGCCCAGATTGCCACCACAGGTAAGATGGACTCTTCGTTGATGCACAAAGAAGAGAGGATTTCAAGGAGCCAAGCATCTTCAGCGAGGGAGAAGAACTAAGGAGTGCATTTAGAGCAGTCCAAACATTTCTACTGGGCGGGTAGTCCCGAAGGCAATGTAGTAGTGTGTCAGTGTCATTGTTGCACATGGGGCAACTAACATCAGTAGGGATGTGCTGACATACTTTTTCAATGTTTGTGAGCAAGGCCTTATGTTGAAGAAGCCAGAGAAAAGTCTTGAAGCGGGCAGGGGGGGTAGTTTCCAGATGGAGCACCACTTCCCCTTAATGGCAATGTGCAAGTTTCTACGAAGCCAAAGATAGGAAGATTTAGCCATGAACATCCCTGATGCAGTAAGGGGCCAATACCACTTGTCATCACCCGCCTCCATAGTTGGAGGAGGAGTATGACAGATATGCTGCCACGAGCACTCAGGAAGATAGTTATAAATGAATTGCCAATCCCAGTTTCCATTGTCCAAGGCCATATATGCAACACAAAGGTCCTCTAGACCTTGGGGCGATGAGAAGGCAGGGTCTAGGTCCCGCATGGAGACACTGTGTACTGTCGGTGTTGATGCTAATTCCAGATGCCTGTTGAATGCTTGTTAAATTTTTCTGAATGAAAGACCAGACCGAGGAGCAGGGCTTTCGAGCTGGTGTCCCACTGTTCATATACTTGGCTTTCATCACATGAACCCAAAGTGTTACTGATAAAGAGCCATACATTTTTAGCATGAGAGCTTGGTTTTAAGTACGTGCATCTTTGATTCCTAGACCACCTTCGTCCTTAGACATGGTGATAAATTTCTAGGAAACTAGAGAAAGGTTGTGGTGCGCCCCGCAACCGGACCAGATAAAGTTCTTAATGTGTTTATTTATATCATCATAGAGAGATGGAGATAGATGAACTGACTGCATGGTGTAGTTTGGTATGGCCTGTAGAGTGGATTTTGCAAGAGTGATGCATCCAGTGAGGGACAGATAGCGGGCTAACCAGCTAGACATCTGGTCCTTGATAGTGTCTGTAATCGTCGTGTGTGTGGACTTATTGGGACACCCAAGTATCTTCCCAGATCTGTTGTACTTTGAATGCCCAACCTCCTACAGAAGGAGGTAGTAGTTTGGCATGGGGTATTTGGGGAGAAAAAGCACCGTGATTTTGCCTTAGAGATCACTTGTCCAGACGCAACCAAGAATTGTTGGAGCACCTTGTTGATAATCTTAGCTCGTACAGTTGATGCTTCAACCATTAGAAGAATATCGTTAGCAAAGAGGACATGCGATAGGGGAGGACCATAACGAGATAGCCGGATTGGCTTCCATTCACCTCGTCCCGCTGAACTATGGATGGCTTGACTCAACCTTTCCATACATAGAATGAAGATATAAGGGTTGATGGGGTCACCTTGGCGAACACCTTGGGTAGCTTCAAACGGCTCGAGCGGCACACCTTCCCATAAATAGACATGTTACCTTTAGTAACAATTTGCATGATGATGCTAATGGATTTTTCCAGGAGTCCCGTCCTTTGTAAAGTGTCAAGAATGAAGGGCCAACTCATTTTATCAAATTCCTTGGCCATATCAAGTTTGATGCAAGCCATGGATTTGCCCGAGTGCTTGTAGCGCATGGTATGGATGACTTCTTGGATGAGGATAATGTTGTTTGTGATTCTTCTACCCTGGATGAAGTTGGATTGAGTTTCAAAAACCCACTCATGGAGAAGAGGCTTTAATCGTTCCACCAGAATATTTGAAATAAGCTTGAGACATGTGTTTTTCAGAGAGATAGGGCATAGATCACCATAGACCTGGGGTTGCTTGCTTTTCGAAATTAGAACAGTAAGAGAGTCAGTGAGGCGATCCTCAATTACACCACTATGAAAGGCATTTTATACCATGCGGATAACAGAAGGTCCAACACAGTCCCAATTCTTTTGAATGAAAGAGTTGTAAACACCATCATGCATGGGTGCTTTATTAGGTGCCATCATGAACATGACTTTTCTGGATTCATCTACTGTAGGAATTTGACTGATGAGGGTGCAAATGTCTGTACTCTGGTGTAGAAAGGAATCAGGGAAGTCTTCAGCAGTCGCTGGACATCTTGGCCGAGAAGGGGGCGACGTCATTAGATTAAAGAAGAAAGTGTTCACCATGTCCTTCACAACAATAGGATTGTCCACCCAATTCCCATTGGCATCTTTTAGGTGAGAGATTTTGTTGTGTCGTCTCCGTGCTTTGACATAGGTATTGAAAAATTTTGTGTTTTCATCACCCAGACTTAGCCAGTTAATATTTGCTCATTGTCGCCAGTCAGCTTCTTCTTGAAGGAGGATGTTGCTATATTCATCTTGAAATCTATCCATAGTGAGATTAAAAGAAAAAGGAAGTGGAGAGTTTGGTTGAAACCTGATGTTTATTGATCTTGTGCATGATTTTACTCTTTAATTTGCTGTTAGAGCGCTCGTGTGTGTCATCCCACTTCATGGCTGCTTCACAGAAGTCAGGCAGAGCATCAAAGAAGCTCCTATGAGGGTCCTGCGTGCTGTTGAGAAGGCTCTTGAAGGCTGGTGTTAGGGACCAACTGTCTTTAGTGTGGAATAGGCGAGGTCTACGAGCTCAGGAAGGGTTTGTATTCATGAGGAGCGGATTGTGGTCATTGTAAAGCTGCGGGAGGATGGTGATGGAGGTGCCACTAGCCTGGGCCATCCATAAGTCATTTGCAATCACCCTATCAAGCCATTCAAGTAGATGGAGGCACTTGAAGGTGAAAAAGTGTCCATTAGCTTTCATATCAGCGAGGCTTGTTTGGAGAAGGATCAAATTAAATTTCCTACTAGACAAATGGTCAAAAGTGCGGCCATTGTGCTTTTCTAAGGTGTCGAGCAAAGTAATGAAATCTCTGATCACTGCCCACACATCGTGGACAGTGGTAGAAATCTCACACAACCTGCTCCATAGGTAGTCTCTTTTAGAAGGATTTGAGCTCCCATACACCATAGTCAGGTGCCAAGAGTTGTTAATGCAGCAGTGAATGAATTGACGGTGATTCTGAACAATATCAATTGAGCAGCGGGCATCATCCCAGAGGATCCAGATACCCTCAGAGAAACCGATGGCCTCTACATGATAGGAGGAAGAAAAGCCAAGTTGTCGATGACATTCTCGGCCTTCAAACCACTAATGCGTGGTTCAACTATAGCAAGCATATGCAACCAGTAACGCCTTTTGTAATCTTTGAGAAGACAAATTTTCTTCTTGAAGCAAGCACCTTGAATATTCCAGCAGAGGATGTTAAGCATTAAGAAACGATTGGGGGGTGTGGTGCAACCATCAAACAATGGATGCACATAGTCCGACCGAGGCATCATCGCTGACCATCTCATCATAAAGGATCTCCACAATTTCATCATTGAAGTCAATGGCCCACTTAGGAGGTGGACCTTGACTCATGTTACCCACAAATTGGGCAAGCTTTCCTTTTTTCTCTCCCTTCCTGGACTGATAGTCTGATAGACAACCTTCCTGCTCCTAAGGAGAACTCCCCCTCCGCTCCCCTTGTCACCCCAATGAAACCCTTGGTGGTGAGGGTTGAGCACCACCAAATATTCCTTGGCAGCGAACTGGAAGGGGGGGTCGATAGTAGTGTCTTGATGTCTGCCCGAGTAGGTTCCATCATCAACCAAAGTGACTGTGGTATTGCTATTGGCACCCGACAGTGGAATTGCTGGCAAGCTTGAGCCTTGGTTGACATGCTTGTGCAACCTATCCTTTAGGTTCCTCTTTTTCTGCTTCTTAGATTCAGCCACTTGCTAGCCACCCTCATTGTGGCATCCAACTCATAAAAACAAGATTTACTCTAGCGGAAGCGAAACATTTGCAGCGGATTACTGAAAATCACTGAAAATTTAAAACTTTTTGCAAAGAGATCCACACATAGGAAATCTTTTCCATCAAGAACCATTGTATAACATTAAAATTTTGGTTCAACATACATAACATGTACCATCTCTTCTCAGAGACTACAACATCAGTTGCCTTATAAACATTATATACAGACAACATATGAATCTTGAGTCATCAAGCCAAAACCTCAAACGATTCATTAAAGTACTGACTAAAAACTCCGAGGACCTGAGAGTACAGAGACGACACATAGGACTTTCTAACTACATAACTTGATAGATAGCATCTCCACTTGAGATCTCACTGCTGTCACTAATGTTGTTGATGTTGTCCTTTCCCTGCAATAGGATTTCTGCTTCTTTGTCTGTGTCCACCTAGAAAGTTGGATCCCACGGGGTGAGACAATTGTAAATTGCCCCAGCGGGAGATATAACTCTCCGCCAAAACATTGTTATAGCAGTTTATTAAAATAAACTGAGCAGAAGGATTTATATATAATTGACAACATGTAAATCAATGTATGAACAAGGTGAAGGAATCTCCTTTTCCAAGGATAACATTACATCTACTCATGGTAGTATCATAGTTCATCCATCTACTTGTAATGAATACAACTAACATGAATAATATCAATGAACTAAAGTTGCATAAAAGAAATGTAACATCAGCCAATGAATTTCCATATTTAATCCTTAAGCAATCATGCTAAACGGATGATTATATTTTACAATCATACTTATGCCCTGAGGAGATGAGGTATACCGCTCATACTCCAACCGACCACTGCGAAGTCGAAATCGGTACCATACATAGGTCAATGGAAGAGTCGGATTCCCATGACCTCTCACATCCCGGTCAGTGCGGGACCATAAGCAGGACTGTGTTAACTGCTCAAAGTAGCTTTCTAGGGTATACTAGAACTTTGCTATAGAGTTACATCATCAACTACACTCTCATCGGCCATCGAGAGATTTAATGTTTATCTCCTCGACCCGACATTAAATATCATTGGGAGATTAATGTTACATCTTTCCCAACCATCGGGAGATTCATGATACATCCATCCCGACACATGAAGGATTGAGAGGTTTGATGTTTACCTTCCCTCAATCTCTTCACCAGACGTAAGGATATTTTTCACCCATTTACCCCCACATATTCAACATATGCGTTCCGAATTTTTCCGTGGAGCACCCGTTTCACCATCACCTTATTACTAACGATTATGGATCTATGGTCAGGGCTCTACATGATATAATTTCACTTGATTAATTAAGTACATTTTCATATTCTTTTAGCATCAACCAAGTTCTCAAACATGACTTATTACAACAATGCTATAAAAGACATGTAATACTTTCCTCAAATACTTATCAGTCTTTAAAAGACCTTGGGAACTCAGTCTCTTATTTCAATACTGGGAATTCTCATCCCTTACAATCTCATCACCATAATCATATGGTTCTAGGTATTCAAACACTTATATCATCACTGAGCATCATGACCATCTATTAGGTAATTATCACCTTCAGGTCATCTGACCAAGGCATTCATGATACTTGTAACACAAGCATCACACATGGCTCTCAAGGACACAAAAATATCTTGTCACCTCTTTATAGTTAACAACTTACTCGTATGACTCATAGAATCCATGCACATTGCTACTTTTACTAAGCAACAACAACATTAGGGAACATAAGGCCAATCAACATTTATTATATAAATGTCATAGCTTATACTTGGCTATTGTGGGCTCTGATCTCCAAACCACGATATAAACACGATTTAAACTTAGCGGAAGCGATTCGATTAGCAGCGGAATACCAAAAATCAGCAGAAATTAAAACTTTTTGAGATAAAGCATTGAAACCATAAAACTTCCTCCATAAAAGGAGATAAACTGTTTACATCTCAGATAATTACTTCTTGAGTAATTATATACAACATGATACAAAATCTCAAACCAAAAGACTCCAAGACCTGAGAGTACAGAGGACACATAGGACTGACTCTAACTACACCACATGGCAGGCTAAATCTCCACCTGAGATTTTAATGCTGCCCCTGGTACTGCTGCTGCTGGGACTGGTCACCTGTAGACCTGTTCCTCCGTCCTCGACGTCCACCTAAAAAGTTGAAGACTACGGGGTGAGACAATTTTACATAATTGTCTCAGCGAGAGTTATAACTCTCCACCAGAAGCTTTATTATAGCACCTCAAAGAATAACTTAAGCAGTAAAAGCTTCAAAGTATTCAACATCAGATGTAATAGTAAGCATGAATTCAACAGTTATGAAACATGAAGACATTTGCACTATAAAGTGTAACATCAATCAATCAACTCGTAGTTATCTCTAACAGGTATGCTACGCTGTGGATTATATTTTTCAAACATTACTTTTATGCCCTGTGGAGATGAGGTTTACCACTCATACTCCAACCAATCACTGCTAAGTGCCTCAGTATCATACTAGGTCATCGAAAGAGCCGGATTCTCATGACCTTCACCTTCCTCAGTCAGTTAGAGGATTACTTGTAGGACATCTCGTGCCTCTACTATAATAGCTTACCAGGGTAATCTGGTCTTTCGCTATTTTAGAGTTACAGTGGCGTTCTGTACTCTCTTCGTCATCAGGAGATTTCATGTTTATCTTCCACCGATACGGATATCTGTGCTTTCTTCATCATCAGGAGGTTTCATGTTTACCATCCACTGATACGGTATGGGATTGTAGTGAAGGATTGACGGATTACACATCTACATCAAACACCTACACTAGGATGTAAGGTTCTACACATCCATATACCCCACATACTCAAAAGTATGTGATCCAGGAGTTCCCTTAGGAAAACCTGTTTCACCATCATTTGATCTCTGACAATGATGAATCTATGATCAGGGCTCTACATTACACTTGATTAGTTAGGTACATTCAGTATTCTTTTAACATCATACATTGTTCTTCAAACAATAACATTAGCGTAACAGCTATGAAATGAGAATACTAAATGTAACAAGCCTAACTCTCATCAATCATCATTTCTCAATACATTCATCACAAGTCATCTCTAAAGCATGACCTTGATGGTATTTATGGCTCTCATAGCCCATTTAATTCATAGGTTGCCATTGACAAGGCATCAAGATATTTTACTATTCATAAAGCTAACAACATGCTTTCAATGAATATAGCATCATCATCCATACCTGGATATGATGATCTTCATATCAGAATCTACAAGGTTAATTCAACTGATAAAAGCAATTCAAAACAAGAATTATACTTTCCACTCTTGCCATAAGAGCTAAGTTCCCTGATTCTCATCAATTAGGGTTTACTATTCACATTACATGCCATCACCCTAGAATTAGGGTTTGTTATTCACATTATGGTAAAAATGAACTCATAACATCATCATGTATGAGGAACATCATCAATGATGCTCTCAGATTAGGTTAAGATTCATCATCTATCATAATTAGGGTTTTCATGATCTCACATAGGTGGATCATACCCTAATTATGCACATTCATGTGTATTGAAGGTATTTTACTTGGATTTCAACCATAATTGGGTTTTTCTCTCTCCTCTTGCTCATAGGTGATGATTACATCCCTCTAGATTGGGTTAGGTCTAATCAACATTGATAAGCATAGCCAAGTCATCACCATTGTAACCATTGGGGTTCGCATGATAAAAAAAGGTTACCTTCTTGAATCCATAAAGGGTATTTTGGTAAAGTTCACCATTGATCATAACATGGGTTAATATACTAATCACTTGACCCTTAATGTCCCTAGGTATCATTAGGGTTTAGGTTGAACAACCATCAAACCATCTAAGCCTTCAAGGCATTAGGCAGACTTATCCTTAAAAGTCCCCAATAGGTTTCACACCTTCAACCTTCAAACGAACCTGAGATCGTTTAAGGTTGTAGACCGTTTAGCTTTGGTTGACTTCAAGACCGCATGACACTCAAGACCGTTTACCCTTAAACGATCTTGAGGTCGTATGAACTCATTCGATCCTGAAGTCGTATGAACTCATTCGATCTTGAAGTCGTATGAACTCATTCAATCTTGAAGTCGTATGAACTCATTCTGTCACGGGTTAACAACCTAACTCCACTGTACACCTCAGGCGCCAACATAAGGGGTACAATAGAGTTAAAGTTGCCCGTCCCTGAGTGGATCAAACACATGAATATATAAATGCACCGAATAAAAAGCTTCCATACATAAACCAAAATTGTTCATTACATAGGGGCCCGAAGGCATAGGAGTTCTACAGAAGAAACTTAATACATGAGAAACTAAGTACAGAAGAAAAAGAAACATAATCTAGGAGTCCCATTTAGCTTTAGCATCCCCATGACAGGTCTGATTTGTAAGCCAGCATATAGAGTAGCAACATCATCTTCTTTCATCATAAGCATCATGAGTAGAAGGTACCTAAAGAAAAACATTTGCAATGGGTACACGTCAGCACAATATATAAATATATTGTACTGAGTACGCCTACGTGTCTTCAAAACCACTCATCATATCTTGGCAAAGCAAAAATAATAATAAACATGGAAGGAGAAATAAAACTAGGACTTTAGCACAGCATAGTAAAATAGACATATTCCTTAAACCAAGAAGTTTGCATAGAAATTCAAAGACATGTTTTAGGTTTATTTTTCCATTATATACTTATGCATCCGCCTACCAATGGGATAGATGCTTTATGGCCTCATGATCCACTTACCAAAGAGATAGATCATTTCATATGGTGATCCGCTTACCAAAGAGATAGGTCACCTTTAAGCACTATGCTTACCAAAGAGATATAGTGCTACAATATAATGGAACAAGCCTTTTATGTTCATGTGTGGTAATATACCATATACAAACGAAATATCATTCCAAAACAATCATACATCGAGATCCAATACAACATTATCATATACCAAGTCTTTAATAAGTACAATACAACCAATCACTAGTATAAGCCAAATGAGGGTAATGGCGTACCTTCTACTCAGAAGTGGGGAGTCCAGAGATGCTCCTCACTGGTACCTTTGATTTCCTGAAATTATTGGAGATTTGGTATTTATTAGATATATTGTCTGAATTACACATATTCTAAAGAGTATATAAAAAGGCCCTTTATAGATTTGGAGTCATGAGATTAGAGTATGGGTCTTAGAGTATGGAGTTGAGTCCAAGATTATTATTGTCACATCAGAGTAGGATCATAAAGTCAGAATCAGGGTTTAAAGATCATATTAACTATTTATGCACATTTTGATAGGTCAGAATAGGGAAAAGAGGAAATAAATAGGTTTTATTGAAATTGAGTCATAATAAAAGGATCTGATTGTCCTAGGATGATAAGGATGCAAAAAGATGATTATCACAGATTTTTGGTGATTTAAACAGATTCGAGCATTTTCTAATTAATTAACCAAGATATGGACATGGTTAAATATGAGAGTTCACTCGAGTCATATTTAGGGTCAGATGATGTCATAATCGTGATCCTCGTATTTTTCTGATCAAAATGGAGTATTTATTCATATTTTTCTGACACTCCTACTAATTTCTACGAATTTCCCAAGATTAGGTCAGAAACTGAAATTCGAGTTAATAAAAGAAAAGAAAGGAAAAACGTGGACCGTTGGATGTTCAGATCCAACGGTCGATATTGCGCGCGTATCTAATTAAACCGGCTGCGGCGGGTCAAGGGCGGCTTACTTGGCGAACCGCGGTTCGTCCACCTGGATCCGAGTCAGCTCGACGTGGACTCGCGCGATTGGCCCAACTAAGCCAAGCGGGTCCTCCTCCTTCTTGCTCCACTCACGAGCAGCAGGTAGGGGAGAAGGACTCCGGCGAGCTCGAGCGACTGCTGTGTTGCTTCTCGCGAGAAATCAAGGCCAGGAGCACCTTCGTGAGGATGAGCCGAGCTCGGGCAGCTAGCTTG
This sequence comes from Alisma plantago-aquatica, assembly GCA_963693085.1. Taxonomy (NCBI): domain Eukaryota; kingdom Viridiplantae; phylum Streptophyta; class Magnoliopsida; order Alismatales; family Alismataceae; genus Alisma; species Alisma plantago-aquatica. The sequence continues at coordinate 1,053,710,001 of OY856412.1, forward strand.
CGGGCCGTAGCTCCCCGCGAGGTGACGGGTCGTCTAGGAGTCCGGCGGGCTTCGCTGCGTGCGGCGGGAGAGGATCGGAGGGGGAGCAGTAGGTGAGGAAGCTTGGTTGCGAGGTGCCGATTGGGTGGAGCGGAGCTTCGCGGAGCTTAGGGTTTAGATGGCATGAGAGGGAGAGGTCAGGAGCAGCCCGCCCAGCTGCTCGACGGCGGCGGACAGAGCTAGAAGAAAGAGCACTGAGCTCGGGGTAAGGGGCACTCGCTCCAGGCAAATTGGGCTTCGAGGGACGTCAAAGACAGGTTGGGGAAGGATATGGAGTGCTTAAATAGAGGTGAGGGTGCGTGAGTCGTAAACTCCCAATTGGGCTCCGCGGTGGTAGGAGAAGGGGTCTCGCCGGCGAGGTCGTGTGCGGGGTTGTGCTCGCTTTTGAGGGTCGTGCGAGAGGTTACTGGGTTCGTGGAGGTGAGGTGGAGGCAGTGCCTCGGTTCGTTTGGCGCGAGGTGGCGCGTAGAGGCGGGGAGTGGGTTGCCCCTTGCGCGAGGTGGCTGCAGCCACGTTCTCGCGGGTTGACCGGAGGTTGGGGATGACCCCACGGCCGTCCGATCCTTGGGCGCGCCATCCTGTGGTCGAGATAGCTCGCGAGAGGAAGTCCGCGGATTGCTGACGTCAGCACCGCGTGACAAAGAAATCAAAATGAAAATCATAGGCTAAATGAATTAAATCGTGACAAATATCTGATCAAACATTGATAAAACTTGTAAAAATCATAGAGGGAGCTAGTAATGTCCAAATGACATGAAATTTGGACCATAGCTTCACCATAGCATACCCCACAAGTTGGTAAAGTTTGGGATCGAGATTCCTATCATAGAATGACTAACTAATTTTTAGGAGAATTAGGGTTTTAAGATATACTGAAGATTAAGGAACAAAGTATAAAAGAATTAGAAAGTTCACTTTATCACATCCTACTCACCTTAAAAGAAATTTTGTCCTCAAAATTAAACTGGATGAAAGAGGTGAGGAAAACGTCGCTCCATGTCTGCTCGTAGCTCCCAGGTGGCATCTTCTGCACCGTGATGGTTCCACTGTACCTTCACCATCGGAATTTGCTTGTTCCTGAGCTCCTTTACCCTAGAGTCGAGAATCTTTGTAGGTTGTTCTGGATAAGATAGGTTCTCCCGTAACTCAAGAGGCTCATGATTCAGCACATGACTATCATCCTTCACATACTGCTTCAAGTTGGATACATGAAAGACATTATGCATCATGTTGTACTGCGGAGGAAGAGCAAGCCGATAAGCACATTCGCCAATGCGCTCCAGAACTTCAAAAGGACCCACATATCTCGGACTAAGCTTCCCTTTGTTCTTGGCTATGGCACGGATAGGTCGGATCTTCAAGAATACATAGTCACCATCATTAAACTGTCTGTCCGATCTGTGTGCATCTGCATATGACTTCTGACGATCCTGGGCCCGTTTCAACCTCTGCTTGATCAAAGACACCTTATCAGCATATAATTGTAACTCCTCGGACTTTAGCATCTTCCTTTCCCCAACTTCATCCCAATGGAGAGGGGATCTACATGGCCTACCATAGAGAGCTTCATAGGGTGGCATATCAATACTAGATTGATAGCTATTATTGTAAGAGAACTCTGCTAATGGAAGGTAGTAATCCCAAGATCCTCCCCAATCTAAGACACATGCTCTGAGAAGATCTTCTAAGATTTGGATAGTACGTTCTGACTGGCCATCAGTTTGGGGATGATATGCTGTGCTGAAGTTCAACTGTGTGCCCAGTTCATTCTGCACCTGCTTCCATAAATGTGATGTGAACTTTGGATCTCGATCTGAAACTATCGAAACTGGTACTCCATGCAGTCGTACAATCTCCTTTATATACAACTCAGCAAGCTCAGGAACCTTGTTCGTAGTCCGCATAGGTAAGAAATGTGCAGACTTGGTCAACCGGTCTACTATGACCCAAACCGCATCATGACCCTTCCTGGTCCTGGGTAGTCCCACCACGAAATCCATGGTGATATTTTCCCACTTCCATTCAGGAATTGGTAAGGGTTGCAATAGACCACCGGGACGTTGGTGCTCGGCCTTAATCTGCTGGCAGGTGAGACACTTAGAGATAAACTCAGCGATATCATTCTTCATACCCCTCCACCAAAAGTGTCTCTGCAGGTCCTTATACATCTTAGTAGATCCAGGATGTATGGAATACTTAGACCCATGTGCCTCTTGCAGGATACGCTTCCTAATCTCTGATTCTTCAGGTACCCACATCCTATGCTTGTACCTTAGTCCACCATCCATACCAACGGATAGATGTGTCTGGGGCTTTGCCACAAGAGCTGTCATCTCCTCCAAACTAGGGCTGTTCTTTTGAGATATCAGGAGTTCAGAAAGAAGACTAGGAATAATATTGATGTTCGCCAAAATAATAGAGCTCGATTCTGCTTGAGATGACTCAGAAGATGAAGGTTCCAGATGCATTGATGCACAAATCGACTTCTTACGACTAAGAGCATCAGCTACAACATTGGCTTTGCCTGGATGATATGCAATAGTGAAATCATAATCTTTAAGATACTCCAACCATCTCCTCTGTCGAAGATTGAGATCTTTCTGAGTCAAGAGGTATTTGAGACTTTTGTGGTCTGTGAATATATCAAAAGTAGCACCATACAGATAATGTCTCTAGATTTTGAGAGCATAGACAATGGCAGCTAATTCCAAATCGTGGGTTGGATAATTGACCTCATTAGGTTTCAACTGTCTAGAGGCATAGGCAACAACTTTACCGTTTTGCATGAGGACACAACCCAGACCCATTTTAGAAGCATCAGAATAAATTACAAAGCCATCATTCCCAGAAGGTAGGGTCAAAACAGGAGCAGAAGTCAAGAGAGATTTCAATTCTTGGAAACTAGCTTCACACTCAGGAGTCCAAACGAATTTTGCATCTTTTCTGGTAAGCGTAGTCATGGGTAGGGCTATTTTACTGAAATTAAGGATGAAGCGACGGTAATAGCCAGCTAGACCAAGAAAGCTACGAATTTCAGAAGCGTTGGTAGGGGCTTTCCAATCAAGGACAGCTAGAACTTTGGCAGGGTCAACAGAAATTTTCCCACCCGAAATGACATGGCCGAGAAACATGACTTGGTCAATCCAAAACTCACATTTAGATAATTTAGCATACAATTTCTGGGCTCTCAAAACATCAAGGACTTTCTGGAGATGTTCACGATGTTGATCAACATAATTTGAATATATAAGAATGTCATCAATGAAGACCACAACAAAACTGTCAAGGAATGGCTGGAAGTCAGTGTTCATCAGATTCATAAATACTCCAGGAGCATTAGTCAAGCCAAAAGGCATCACCATGAATTCATAATGTCCATATCTAGTTCTGAAAGCTGTCTTTGGAATATCACAATCTTTTACTCGTAATTGGTGATAACCTGATCTAAGGTCAATCTTGGAGAACACAGTGGCAGTACGAAGCTGGTCAAACAAGTCATCAATTCTTGGAAGAGGATATTTATTTTTAATGGTGGCTTGGTTGATCAAGCGATAATCAATACACATTCGCATTGACCCATCTTTCTTTTTGACAAAGAGAACGGGAGCACCCCAAGGAGAAGTACTAGGACGGATGAAGCCTTTATCAAGAAGTTCCTCTAGTTGTTTCTTGAGCTCTGCAAGCTCGGCAGGTGCCATCCTATAAGGTGCCTTAGAGACTGGTGCGGTGCCCGGTGCTAACTCAATTGAGAACTCAATCTCACGATCTGGAGGCAGCCCTGGAAGCTCCTCAGGAAAGACGTCCGGGTAATCTCTCACCACATCCAAGCTCTCTATAGGTCTCACCTTAGGATCAGGCATGGATACAACAGCAAGATAGGCTCTACATCCTCTGGCAATCAAAGTTTCGGCTTTAAGAGAAGAAATAATCATATTTCGGTGTCTTTCTTTTCTCCCGGAAATAGTCAAAGGTTTTGAATTGGGTGTACAAAAGATTACTTTCTTGCCTCGACAATCAAGCATAACAAAGTTGGAATAGAGCCAATCCATCCCCAAAATTAGATCAAAATCTTCCATATCAAGAAGGATAAAAGCAGATTGAAATTTATGACCACCAAAAGAAAAAGGCAAGGTTTTGGTTTTCTGAAGAGAAGTATAAATTTTGCCACTGGGAGTTGTCACATCCAAGATATAACCTAGATCATTGATCTCGAACTTGAGCATGGAAGCAAGATTTCTAGATATGAAAGTATGTGTTGATCCTGAATCGAATAGGGCCACAACAGGATGATCTTGGAGACATATCATACCTACATTATGATTTTATATGAGATCATGGTTTTCAAAGATTTATTACAATAAAGAAATTTTAACATTATTACCTTCAATCAGACGGTTATCATTGGCTTTAGCTTCCTCTGCATCAATTGCAAAGACTCGGCCCTGACGATGTTCTGGCTGAGCCTGAGCTATCGGGACAGCTGGTTGAGCAGGTGGAGCTCCAGGCTGAGGTAATGGGGCAGGACGATTCTGAGGTGCCCCTTGGACCAGATTTGGGCAATTGTACCTCATATGCCCTTCATTCTTGCAGTAGTAACATACAGGCTTCTCAAACTTGCATTTTCCAGCATGTACTCCTCCACAGTTTCTGCAACGGTTGGGGTTTGAAGATGATCCCCTGTATGGTCCACCTCGTCCTCGGCCTCCCCGGTTTGGTCCTCCTCGGAAAGATTGACCCCTATGGTGATTTCCTCCTCCTCTGCCCATGCCATGGCTGTTAGGCTTCTTCTTATCATGCTCCTTCTCCTTACCCTTGGTGATGCATGCATCGGTTAGACCCAGGTATCTCAAGCCTGGTGCTTTGCTTTTTCCTAAGGTTCTCTCTTGGGTAAGGGCATTATTGATAGCAGCTTCAAAGGTAGGATGGGTGGAGGTGCAAAGGTGAACTTTGATTTCTTGGTTAAGGCCATCTATGAAGTGTTCAATCTTTTCATCTTCATCCAGGTTGCGAGCATGACGCTCTAGGAGTCTAAAGGCCCTAACATAGTCAGCAACAGATAGGTTTCCTTGGGTGAGGTTATTGAACTGTTTCTTCTTCTCCTTCCTAGCTGATATGGGCATGAAACGGTTGGTAAAGATCCCCTTAAACTCCTCCCAACCTATGGGAGCATCTGGAAGTTCTCGTGTATGGTAATAATTTTCCCACCACAACTTCGCGGACCCCCTAAGTTGGTAGGTAGCAAAGGTGACCTTATCTTCCTCAGGACACTTAAGGGCTCTAAAGGCATTTTCAACAGATATGATCCATGCATCGGCTTTATCTAGGACTTCACCTAAGTCTTCTCCATGAAAGGTTTCGGGTTTGAGTTTAAGAAAGTCACCAATGGTGGTTTCATGGTTTGCCCTAGAGGATGAGGCACTATTGCTGGTTTCTTTTAGGGCTAAGGCATGCATGCATTCTAACATAACCTTCTTTTGCTCTTCCCAACTTCCTACAGCCATGGTCTTATTAGGACGGGATTCAGATTCATCACCAGAACCATCACTAGATCTTGTTCTCTTGGACCTAGTTTTTGGAGGCATCTGCAAGGTTTGTATAAAAGACAGTTTAGAGATTTATTTGAGATAGATCATAAAACAAGTGTTAAAGATTTAGCAATCATGGCATATATTTTTCCAATTTTTCATGTCTTTTAGTTGTTCCCATTTTCCTAATCTACCCACATAATAGAGAGAGTATATCATCGATCATGGTCATGAGAGAGAAAGTAGATGAGAAGCCTAGTGTATATTACTCACTAAATGGGTTGGTTGGGGGGGTAGTCCTTAGTTGAGAAAAGATGAGAGGAAGGATTTTTCTAAGGTAAGGGTGCCCACTTTAACAATAATTGCGTTAGCCAGGCAGATAGCTTGCGACGGGAACCCTCGCACCGTGAAAACGGATGGGGAGAGTATTATGTCAGAACCTTCCGCAACGTACCCTTCTAGACACCTCGGCAATTTACTGCTAAATGTGGGTTACCCTAGGTCTAGGTAAGGTTACTAATTATTTGATACATCTATATTGATTCATGTGACCGCTCTGATACCATCTGTCACGGGTTAACAACCTAACTCCACTGTACACCTCAGGCGCCAACATAAGGGGTACAATAGAGTTAAAGTTGCCCGTCCCTGAGTGGATCAAACACATGAATATATAAATGCACCGAATAAAAAGCTTCCATACATAAACCAAAATTGTTCATTACATAGGGGCCCGAAGGCATAGGAGTTCTACAGAAGAAACTTAATACATGAGAAACTAAGTACAGAAGAAAAAGAAACATAATCTAGGAGTCCCATTTAGCTTTAGCATCCCCATGACAGGTCTGATTTGTAAGCCAGCATATAGAGTAGCAACATCATCTTCTTTCATCATAAGCATCATGAGTAGAAGGTACCTAAAGAAAAACATTTGCAATGGGTACACGTCAGCACAATATATAAATATATTGTACTGAGTACGCCTACGTGTCTTCAAAACCACTCATCATATCTTGGCAAAGCAAAAATAATAATAAACATGGAAGGAGAAATAAAACTAGGACTTTAGCACAGCATAGTAAAATAGACATATTCCTTAAACCAAGAAGTTTGCATAGAAATTCAAAGACATGTTTTAGGTTTATTTTTCCATTATATACTTATGCATCCGCCTACCAATGGGATAGATGCTTTATGGCCTCATGATCCACTTACCAAAGAGATAGATCATTTCATATGGTGATCCGCTTACCAAAGAGATAGGTCACCTTTAAGCACTATGCTTACCAAAGAGATATAGTGCTACAATATAATGGAACAAGCCTTTTATGTTCATGTGTGGTAATATACCATATACAAACGAAATATCATTCCAAAACAATCATACATCGAGATCCAATACAACATTATCATATACCAAGTCTTTAATAAGTACAATACAACCAATCACTAGTATAAGCCAAATGAGGGTAATGGCGTACCTTCTACTCAGAAGTGGGGAGTCCAGAGATGCTCCTCACTGGTACCTTTGATTTCCTGAAATTATTGGAGATTTGGTATTTATTAGATATATTGTCTGAATTACACATATTCTAAAGAGTATATAAAAAGGCCCTTTATAGATTTGGAGTCATGAGATTAGAGTATGGGTCTTAGAGTATGGAGTTGAGTCCAAGATTATTATTGTCACATCAGAGTAGGATCATAAAGTCAGAATCAGGGTTTAAAGATCATATTAACTATTTATGCACATTTTGATAGGTCAGAATAGGGAAAAGAGGAAATAAATAGGTTTTATTGAAATTGAGTCATAATAAAAGGATCTGATTGTCCTAGGATGATAAGGATGCAAAAAGATGATTATCACAGATTTTTGGTGATTTAAACAGATTCGAGCATTTTCTAATTAATTAACCAAGATATGGACATGGTTAAATATGAGAGTTCACTCGAGTCATATTTAGGGTCAGATGATGTCATAATCGTGATCCTCGTATTTTTCTGATCAAAATGGAGTATTTATTCATATTTTTCTGACACTCCTACTAATTTCTACGAATTTCCCAAGATTAGGTCAGAAACTGAAATTCGAGTTAATAAAAGAAAAGAAAGGAAAAACGTGGACCGTTGGATGTTCAGATCCAACGGTCGAGATTGCGCGCGTATCTAATTAAACCGGCTGCGGCGGGTCAAGGGCGGCTTACTTGGCGAACCGCGGTTCGTCCACCTGGATCCGAGTCAGCTCGACGTGGACTCGCGCGATTGGCCCAACTAAGCCAAGCGGGTCCTCCTCCTTCTTGCTCCACTCACGAGCAGCAGGTAGGGGAGAAGGACTCCGGCGAGCTCGAGCGACTGTTGTGTTGCTTCTCGCGAGAAATCAAGGTCAGGAGCACCTTCGTGAGGATGAGCCGAGCTCGGGCAGCTAGCTTGCGGGCCGTAGCTCCCCGCGAGGTGACGGGTCGACTAGGAGTCCGGCGGGCTTCGCTGCGTGCGGCGGGAGAGGATCGGAGGGGGAGCAGTAGGTGAGGAAGCTTGGTTGCGAGGTGCCGATTGGGTGGAGCGGAGCTTCGCGGAGCTTAGGGTTTAGATGGCGTGAGAGGGAGAGGTCAGGAGCAGCCCGCCCAGCTGCTCGACGGCGGCGGACAGAGCTAGAAGAAAGAGCACTGAGCTCGGGGTAAGGGGCACTCGCTCCAGGCAAATTGGGCTTCGAGGGACGTCAAAGAGAGGTCGGGGAAGGATATGGAGTGCTTAAATAGAGGTGAGGGTGCGTGAGTCGTAAACGCCCAATTGGGCTCCGCGGTGGTTGGAGAAGGGGTCTCGCCGGCGAGGTCGTGTGCGGGGTTGTGCTCGCTTTTGAGGGTCGTGCGAGAGGTTACTGGGTTCGTGGAGGTGAGGTGGAGGCAGTGCCTTGGTTCGTTTGGCGCGAGGTGGCGCGTAGAGGCGGGGAGTGGGTTGCCCCTTGCGCGAGGTGGCTGCAGCCACGTTCTCGCGGGTTGACCGGAGGTTGGGGATGACCCCACGACCGTCCGATCCTTGGGCGCGCCATCCTGTGGTCGAGATAGCTCGCGAGAGGAAGTCCGCGGATTGCTGACGTCAGCACCGCGTGACAAAGAAATCAAAATGAAAATCATAGGCTAAATGAATTAAATCGTGACAAATATCTGATCAAACATTGATAAAACTTGTAAAAATCATAGAGGGAGCTAGTAATGTCCAAATGACATGAAATTTGGACCATAGCTTCACCATAGCATACCCCACAAGTTGGTAAAGTTTGGGATCGAGATTCCTATCATAGAATGACTAACTAATTTGTAGGAGAATTAGGGTTTTAAGATATACTGAAGATTAAGGAACAAAGTATAAAAGAATTAGAAAGTTCACTTTATCACACATTCGATCTTGAAGTCGTATGAACTCATTCGATCTTGAAGTCGTATGAACTCATTCGATCTTGAAGTCGTATGAACTCATTCGATCTTGAAGTCGTATGAACTCATTCGATCTTGAAGTCGTATGAACTCATTCGATCTTGAAGTCGTATGGTCCTAAAAGCTCAAGATCGCATGGACCTCCAAGGTGATTCAAAGGTAAACTCGATTAGGGTTTCCTATGTTGAAGCCTTCAATTGGTCTCAAGCTTGCTAACCACTTATCAATTGAGACAATTAGGGTTACCCTTAACCAATTGGTCACTCAATTGATCCTCAATTGATATCCAAATAGGGTTGGAGTTGGTTCAATTAAGGTCTATAAATATTCAACCATCAACACTCAACAATGTGAATCAAATCGAAGTTGATCCCATCAGTTGACCTCCAATCGGGCTCAAACTTGGCCCAAACGGTCTTGGGATCGTTTGGATAACCTCCAAACGGTCTTGAGACCGTTTTCCCAAGAATTCATCAAAATCTAAGTTGATCTGATAGGGGTTGAACCTTAATTAAGTCACAAATTAGCAATTTGATTATTACAATAACCCATTGTAATTGGCCCCTTAATTGATCAAATTACCTTAACCCTAGACCTCCAAACGGTCTTGGGTTGACACCAAACGGTCTTGAGACCGTTTGGATGAGTTCCAAATGGTCTTGAGACCGTTTGCCCATCCATCCTTTGGACTCTAGTGAAAATTCATCAAGGTTTGATCTATTGAGTTGATCATCACATCAATACTTAATTGCAATATGATTTGGTACCTTTGGACCTTCAATATGTCAACTATAATTGACTCCAGACCTCTAAACGGTCTTGGGTGATCCCCAAACGGTCTTGAGACCGTTTGGATGATTCCCCAAACGGTCTTGAGACCGTTTGGGCTAATCAACCCAAAATCACTAATTAACTCATTGGAATTTCAGTACTGATTTCAATTAGGATTTTCCCTATTAATCAACCTTCAACTCATAACTTGTTTGGAATTAATCCATCAAATTTGGTGAGTCATTAATCAACATATTTATGAACAGTAATCCCAAACGGTCAACGCTTGGTCAACCATCTTAAATAATCTTGAGACCGTTTGCCCAAAAAGGGAAAATTAAACAGATTGAAAATCAGAACTTAATTCAATTGGATTTGCTAATTGATTTGCTTATATCTCACGATTCCTTTGGAGTTAACCCCTCAAATTTTTTGGGTGATTAACCTACATAAATATAAACAAGATTCCCATACGGTCTTCATTTGGTCAACGCGATCAAACGGTCTTGAAGGCCGTTTGCCTTCATACGACCCTGAAACCGTTTGCCCACCAAACGGTTGTGTAAACCGTATGGGCAATTGGTGGAGGTCGTTTGGTAAAGTGGAAATCCGTGGATAAGCATAGGAATTAACGCCCTTATCTTCTACCTCAAGAACAGTAGCAGTTCTTCCCGATTTTCTCGCAAGGATGCAAGGGAAGATAGGGAAGAAGAAGAACTAGCAACTATATGCATAGAAAAAGATGTATAATCAAAGCATAAGGTTTAGAGTTATAAAACCCACCTAAAGATTGTTCCTTGAGCTCCAAACTTTCAAGCTTCAGGTCTTTAATGGCGTCTTTGAGTTCCACAGGTCGGCCAAGGTGAATTCTCCAAGGAAAAGTTGGAAAGGAATGGCTAGAAAGATAAAGCTAGGTGAGCTAGCCATGAATTCAACCTCGAAAACGAGTTTCCTCCATGAATTCAAGCAAAAGGGATGATCCAAACTTACCTTGAACTCCCTGGTCGTTATCCTATGCTCCAGAGCTATGCCTTAGTCAGTTTGAGCAAGGGGGAAAATAAATGAAAAGAAGAGGATCGTTCCTTTGCTAAGTGGGGAAGGTAGTATATATACTTAGGTGAAATTTCAACATAAGAACATATGCTTTCCTCATTTCTCATCTAAGTCCTTCCTTTCTTCTTTGCACGTCCCCACATCTTATTTCTAAGGACAAACTCCTTCTAAGGTCAAGAATTGAAGGAAAAGAGGATCAACCCATCACTAAAGCATACACATGAAAGGGCTATTATACATACAACTTGATTATTCAATCACAAAGGTGTTCTTTATTATATGATTATTCAAATGAAGTGAACTTTTCATCATTTCTCTTCTAAATGATGCCAAGAGTCATAAAAGATATTTTAGATGATGTATTTTACAAGTTGCACCCCTCAAATTGGGTAAATTGCACTTTACACCAATTTAGGGTTTTCAAGTACAGGGGTTGCTTCCACAGCTGCACCTTGGTGCTCAAGCTTGGGAAATCCCTCAAACTTCATCATAAACATCCTCATGATGTCTCAACATCAGAGGAACATCTCAACATGTGCAACTTGCAAGTTAATCCCTTAACTGGGTAATTTGCACATAGATCCCTGTATTACAAAACAATGCTACAACTATATATATAAAGGAGCAAAATTGAAATATATGTTCTTGAGGAACTTAATTACATGACCAAAGTTAATCACAAGGATTTAATTACATATTTAGGCAAAACACCTAGGGTTAGTTCATAACCCAGGTCAGGGATGTTACAAATTATCCACCCCTTACAAGGATTTCGTCCCCGAAATCGATAAAACGTATTAAGAGAAAAGGGTAGGGTATTTCCTTCTCATCTCATCCTCTAGTTCCCAAGTGGCTTCTTCAACACCATGGTGGTTCCAGAGGACTTTCAGAAGGCTTAAATCTTTCTTTTTTAACTTTTTAATTTTTCTATCAAGGATTGACACTGGTCCTTCCTCATAAGATATATCATCATTCAATTCTACCTCCATAGGTTGTAGAACTGACTTAGTGTCTGGGTGACATTTCTTTAGCATAGAAATGTGAAACACAGGATGTAACCTCTGTAACTGTGGTGGCAGATCTAGTTTGTAGGCTACTTTTCCAATCCGTTCAATGATTGGATAAGGCCCCATAAATCTAGGAGCTAACTTCCCTTTCTTTCCAAAACAAAGGACTCCTTTCCAAGGCGAGACTTTGAGATACACTCTGTCTCTGACCTGGAACTCTAAGGGTCTACGACGCTTGTCAGCATAAGATTTCTGCCTATCTTGTGTAGTCTTAATCTGTTGCTGTATTACCTTAATTTTTTCTGTAGTTTGCTGCACAAGATCAGGTCTTAACAACTGATGCTCACCAGTCTCATACCAACACAAGGGTGATCTACAACGTCTACCATACAAGGCTTCATAAGGTGCCATATCAATACTATGTTGATAGCTATTGTTATAGGCAAACTCTATCAAGCTTAGGTGTAGATACCAACTTCCGGTAAACTGGAGAACACATGTTCTCAACAGGTCTTCCAAGGTCTGTATGGTCCTTTCCGACTGTCCATCAGTCTGTGGATGAAATGCCGTACTAAACCTTAAATGGGTGCCTAAAGCATTATGAAGTCGTTCCCAAAAACGACTTGTAAACTGGGGACCTCTATCAGAAACTATAGTGACAGGAACTCCGTGCAAACACACTATCTCTTGAACATACAACTGTGATAACCTTTCAGCAGAATAGGTTGTTTTGACAGGTAAGAAATGTGTTGTCTTAGTCAACCTATCTACAACTACCCAAATGGAATCATGTCCTTTGCTTGTCCTGGGTAGGCCAACAACAAAGTCCATGGTCACATGTTCCCACTTCCACTGTGGTATGGGTAAAGGTTGCATTGTTCCTGCAGGCTTCTGGTGTTCAGCTTTAACTTGCTGACACACAGGACACCTCAGAACAAATTCTGCAACATCCTTCTTCATTCCAGGCCACCAATACAGATCTTTTAAATTACGATACATCTTGGTGCTCTCTGGATGCATAGCATACATTGAAGAATGAGCTTCTTCCAGGACTAACTTCCTCAAGTTATCCACATCCGGCACTATCATCCTCCCATGATAACATGCTACATGATCATCTGAATCATGGAAACTATCTCGCTTCTCATTTCCATACTCTGATCTAATCTGCTGAACTACATCATCAACATGTTGTGCCTCCTTAATCTGCTCTCTTAGGGTAGGTTTAATATGCATCTCAACCATCAACCCGGCTAACAATGACACCTTCAACTGTACATTGTCTTGCCTTAAAGAGATAAGCATATCTCTCTTAGAGCATACTAAAGAGTTTAGTTGTGCTCTATCCATGGTTGATGTTGCTAATTTCCTACTCAAGGCATCTGCAACAACATTGGCCTTCCCTGGATGGTAATCAATTGCACAATCGTAGTCCTTGATTAACTCCATCCAGCGACGTTGCCTCATGTTAAGCTCATGCTGAGAGAAGATATACTTAAGGTTCTTGTGATCTGTGAAAATCTGGAATGTCTCTCCGTAGAGATAATGCCTCCAGAAGGATGTTGAAGAATGAGCTTCTTCCAGGACTAACTTCCTCAAGTTATCCATATCTGGCACTATCATCCTCCCATGATAACATGCTACATGATCATCCGAGTCATGGAAACCATCTCGCTTCTCACTTCCATACTCTGACCTAATTTGTTGAACTTCAGCATCAACCTGTTGTGCTTCCTTAATCTGCTCTCTTAGGGTAGGTTTAATATGCATCTTAGCCAACAACCCGGCTAACAATGACACCTTCAACTGTACATTGTCTTGCCTTAAAGAGATAAGCATATCTCTCTTAGAGCATACTAAAGAGTTTAGTTGTGCTCTATCCATGGTTGATGTTGTTGATTTCCTACTCAAGGCATCTGCAACAACATTGGCCTTCCCTGGATGGTAATCAATTGCACAATCGTAGTCCTTGATTAACTCCATCCAGCGACGTTGCCTCATGTTAAGCTCATGCTGAGAGAAGATATACTTAAGGTTCTTGTGATCTGTGAAAATCTGGAATGTCTCTCCGTAGAGATAATGCCTCCAGATTTTCAATGCATGAACCACGACAGCTAACTCTAGATCATGTGTTGGATAATTCTCCTCGTGCTTCTTAAGCTGTCGGGAAGCAAAAGAAATCACTTGTTTATCCTGCGTCAACACACATCCAAGTCCATTCTTAGAGGCATCACAGAAGACTACATATCCTTTTCCTTGCTCAGGTAGCACAAGCACAGGTGCACTTGTCAACCTCTCCTTCAACAACTGAAAGGACTGTTGACACTTATCACTCCAAGAAAAAGGAGCATCTTTCCGGGTTAACTTGGTCAAAGGTAAGGCTATAGAGCTAAAGTTTTTAATAAACCTTCGATAGTAACCAGCTAACCCCAAGAAGCTTCGAATCTCTGTCGGTGTCTTCGGTTGTTCCCATTGTAGAACAGATTCTACCTTTGCAGGGTCAACACGAATTCCCGAGGCAGATATCACATGTCCAAGAAAAGATACCTCCGACAGCCAGAACTCACACTTGCTAAATTTAGCATACAACTTATGTTCTCTTAGCAAGGTCAAAGCTTGGCGAAGATGCTTCTCATGCTGCTGAGCATCCTTACTATAGATCAGAATGTCATCTATGAAGACGACAACACACTGATCAAGGAAGGGTCGAAAAACTCTATTCATGAGTTCCATAAATACAACTGGTGCATTGGTTAGTCCAAACGACATAACCGTGAACTCATAGTGACCATATCTTGTCCTAAAAGCAGACTTGGATATGTCACTATCCTTAATGCGGAGTTGATGATATCCAGATCTCAAATCTATCTTTGAGAAGACTGTTGCACCACGCAACTGGTCAAAAAGATCATCAATCCTCGGCAAAGGGTACTTGTTCTTTATTGTTACTTTATTAAGTTGTCTGTAGTCAATGCACAACCGCATTGACCCATCTTTCTTTTTAACAAACAAGACCGGAGCACCCCAAGGTGAAGTGCTCGGTCGGATAAAACCCTTCTCAAGTAACTCTTGAAGCTGTTTCTTGAGTTCTGCCATCTCGGCAGGCGCCATCCTATACGGTGTCTGGGCTATTGGTTTCGTATCTGGGACCAAATTGATCTCAAAATCAATCTCCCGAGGTGGTGGTATACCAGGAAGTTCTTCAGGAAACACATCCTCGAATTCCCTGACTCTGGGAACTTCAGCAGGATTGGAACTTTCCTTGGTAACATCTACCACATGGGCCAAGAATGCATAACATCCTTGCCTCAATAGCTTATCAGCAACCATAGCTGATACAAGACAGGTGGGCAGAATATTTCTTTCACCTTGAAAGATCCATGTGTTGCCTTCATCAGCAAACACAGCCAACTTGGATTCACAATCCAAGACAACTCTATACCTTTCTAAGGTATCCATGCCGAGGATTATATCAAATCCTTGCATATCAAGTGGTATAAGGTCCACTTGAATGCAATGATCAGAAAAGAAGAGGATGCAAGGAGAACATACCTCCTGCAAAACGGCAGACCCACTCAACGGAGTCTCCAAAAACAAGCTATCTGCCCTATGACTAACTATCATATTGCAGTTACGAATCACTCTCCGAGTGATAAAAGAGTGCGTAGCACTCGGGTCAATCAGAATAGATACAACACAGGATGTAGACATATCAGAATATAAAAGTTCCATCTGACCTGCCACTACCCGTGGATTGACCACTGCTTCAGGTGGGTTCATAGCATAGAACCTTGCTGTCGCCTGGTGTTGAGGTGGTGCTGATGATCCAACTTGAGACGCTTGTCCACGTCCTTGAGCTGCTCCTTGAGATTGCCTTCTCTGAGATCCCTGTTGACTATGCCTCTGAGGTTGTGTCACACTGATAGGCCTATATCGGCAGTCCTTCATTAAGTGTCCCACCTTCCTACAGTTGTAACAACTTCTTTCCAGTTGTTGTGGTCTTGGTGGTCCAGTAACTGACATTGATGCAGAACTGTGAGTCTCTTGTTGAGGTAGGCTTCGTCCCCTGCCTCTACTTGGTGACCACTGAGTTTGGGAACTTGATCTGGGTGGTGGAGGGTTAGGTGTAGAGAATCTCAGTTTCTTAGAATCCCTAGATGAAGAACCCTGGAACTGTGGATATCTTTTCTGGGTTTGCCTCTTCTCAACCACAGATCTCTCTATCCTTCGGACTGACTCAACGAAGGTAGAGAATCTCTCTCGGTTTTCTAAGGCAGACACAGGGGTTGATATATCAGCATTCAAACCCTTCTCGAATCTCCTGATTCTTTCCTCTTCTGTGGCAGCCATGTGCGGACAGAACCGCAGCAACTCCATGAACTTAGCTTCATACTCGCTAATGTTCATCATGCCCTGCCTCAATCTCTCAAACTGAGAGATCTTCTCATCTAGGAAGGTCTTTGGAAAATATCTATTGATAAATTCTCGACGAAACTCTTCCCACGAGAACTCTATCCCAGGTCTCTTCTGCTCTTCCATGTTCCACCAGTGACCAGTACTGCCTTTGAGAAGATAGACAGCATGTCTAACCTTCTCAGCCTCCGAGATATTAAGAATCCTGAAAGCCTTCTCCAACTCTGTTAACCACAGATCAGCATCTGTGGGGTCGGCAGTCCCAAAGTACTCGGTAGCTCCGACACGATGAAGTCGCTCGAACGTCTTACCGATACCTTGTCCTTCAGGCTGGGCAGGTGCCCTAGGTGCAGGCATGGGCATCTTGTCAGTTATGTGTGTCATGGCAGTCATAAACTGCCCAAACATCATCTGAACTGCTGGGTTACCCATATCAGCTGGGTCAAACTGGGGTGGTTCAGGTGCAGGCTGTTCTATTTCTGGAACCCTTGCACCGCCTTGAGGTGTACTAGCACTACTCTCTGCCACGTACTCATCATGTGGCTCTGCCATCCTTATGTATCTTCTTCTCCTGAGGAGCAGAAGATTCTATTAGATAAGGAAGAGATACTAAGGATAGACTTGACATCCTAAGTCCTATGCCTTTGTAGACTCAGTGAACCTAGAGCTCTGATACCACTTAATTGTGGGCTCTGATCTCCAAACCATGATATAAACACAATTAAAACTTAGCGGAAGTGATTCGATTAGCAGCGGAATACCAAAAATCAGCGGAAATTAAAACTTTTTGAGATAAAGCATTGAAACCATAAAACTTCCTCCATAAAAGGAGATAAACTGTTTACATCTCAGATAATTACTTCTTGAGTAATTATATACAACATGATACAAAATCTCAAACCAAAAGACTCCAAGACCTGAGAGTACAGAGGACACATAGGATTGACTCTAACTACACCACATGGCAGGCTAAATCTCCACCTGAGATTTTACTGCTGCCCCTGGTGTTGCTGCTGCTGGGACTGGTCACCTGTAGACCTGTTCCTCCGTCCTCGACGTCCACCTAAAAAGTTGAAGACTACGGGGTGAGACAATTTTACATAATTGTCCCAGCGAGAGTTATAACTCTCCGCCAGAAGCTTTATTATAGCACCTCAAAGAATAACTTAAGCAGTAAAAGCTTCAAAGTATTCAACATCAGATTTAATAGTAAGCATGAATTCAACAGTTATGAAACATGAAGACATTTGCACTATACAGTGTAACATCAATCAATCAACTTGTAGTTATCTCTAACAGGTATGCTACGCTGTGGATTATGTTTTTCAAACATTACTTTTATGCCCTGTGGAGATGAGGTTTACCACTCATACTCCAACCAATCACTGCTAAGTGCCTCATTATCATACTAGGTCATCGAAAGAGCCGGATTCTCATGACCTTCACCTTCCTCAGTCAGTAAGAGGATTACTTGTAAAACATCTCGTGCCTCTACTATAATAGCTTACCAGGGTAATCTGGTCCTTCACTATTTTAGAGTTACAGTGGCGTTTTGTACTCTTTTCGTCATCAGGAGATTTCATGTTTATCTTCCACTGATACGGATATCTGTGCTTTCTTCGTTATCAGGAGGTTTCATGTTTACCATCCACTGATACGGTATGGGATTGTAGTGAAGGATTGACGGATTACACATCTACATCAAACGCCTACACTAGGATGTAAGGTTCTACACATCCATATACCCCACATACTCAAAAGTATGTGATCCAGGAGTTCCCTTAGGAAAACCTGTTTCACCATCATTTGATCTCTGACAATGATGGATCTATGATCAGGGCTCTACATTACACTTGATTAGTTAGGTACATTCAGTATTCTTTTAACATCATACATTGTTCTTCAAACAATAACATTAGCATAACAGCTATGAAATGAGAATACTAAATGTAACAAGCCTAACTATCATCAATCATCATTTCTCAATACATTCATCACAAGTCATCTCTAAAGCATGACCTTGATGGTATTTATGGCTCTCACAACCCATTTAATTCATAGGTTGCCATTGACAAGGCATCAAGATATTTTACTATTCATAAAGCTAACAACATGCTTTCAATGAATATAGCATCATCATCCATACCTGGATATGATCATCTTCATATCAGAATCTGCAAGGTTAATTCAACTGATAAAAGCAATTCAAATCAAGAATTATACTTTCCACTCTTGCCATAAGAGCTAAGTTCCCTGATTCTCATCAATTAGGGTTTACTATTCACATTACATGTCATCACCCTAGAATTAGGGTTTATTATTCACATTATGGTAAAAATGAACTCATAACATCATCATGTATGAGGAACATCATCAATGATGCTCTCAGATTAGGTTAAGATTCATCATCTATCATAATTAGGGTTTTCATGATCTCACATAGGTGGATCATACCCTAATTATGCACATTCATGTGTATTGAAGGTATTTTACTTGGATTTCAACCATAATTGGGATTTTCTCTCTCCTCTTGCTCATAGGTGATGATTACATCCCTCTAGATTGGGTTAGGTCTAATCAACATTGATAAGCCTAGCCAAGTCATCACCATTGTAACCATTGGGGTTCGCATGATAAAAAAAAGGTTACCTTTTTGAATCCATAAAGGGGATTTTGGTAAAGTTCACCATTAATCATAACATGGGTTAATATACTAATCACTTGACCCTTAATGTCCCTAGGTATCATTAGGGTTTAGGTTGAACAACCATCAAACCATCTAAGCCTTCATGGCATTAGGCAGACTTATCCTTAAAAGTCCCCAATAGGTTTCACACCTTCAACCTTCAAACGATCCTGAGATCGTTTAAGGTTGTAGACCATTTAGCTTTGGTTGACTTCAAGACCGCATGACACTCAAGACCGTTTACCCTTAAACGATCTTGAGGTCGTATGAACTCATTCGATCCTGAAGTCGTATGAACTCATTCGATCTTGAAGTCGTATGAACTCATTCGATCTTGAAGTCGTATGAACTCATTCGATCTTGAAGTCGTATGAACTCATTCGATCTTGAAGTCTTATGAACTCATTCGATCTTGAAGTCGTATGAACTCATTCGATCTTGAAGTCGTATGGTCCTAAAAGCTCAAGATCGCATGGACCTCCAAGGTGATTCAAAGGTAAACTCGATTAGGGTTTCCTATGTTGAAGCCTTCAATTGGTCTCAATCTTGCTAACCACTTATCAATTGAGACAATTAGGGTTAGACTTAACCAATTGGTCACTCAATTGATCCTCAATTGATATCCAAATAGGTTTGGAGTTGGTTCAATTAAGGTCTATAAATATTCAACCATCAACACTCAACAATGTGAATCAAATCAAAGTTGATCCCATCAGTTGACCTCCAATCGGGCTCAAACTTGGCCCAAACGGTCTTGGGATCATTTGGATAACCTCCAAACGGTCTTGAGACCGTTTTCCCAAGAATTCATCAAAATCTAAGTTGATTTGATAGGGGTTGAACCTTAATTAAGTCACAAATCAGCAATTTGATTATTTCAATAACCCACTGTAATTGGGCCCTCAATTGATCAAATTACCTTAACCCTAGACCTCCAAACGGTCTTGGGTTGACACCAAACGGCCTTGAGACCGTTTGGATGAGTTCCAAACGGTCTTGAGACCGTTTGCCCATCCATCCTTTGGACTCTAGTGAAAATTCATCAAGGTTTGATCTATTGAGTTGATCATCACATCAATACTTAATTGCAATATGATTTGGTACCTTTGGACCTTCAATTGGTCAACTATACTTGATTCCAGACCTCTAAACGGTCTTGGGTGATCCCCAAACGGTCTTGAGACCGTTTGGATGATTCCCCAAACGGTCTTGAGACCGTTTGGGCTAATCAACCCAAAATCACTAATTAACTCATTGGAATTTCAGTACTGATTTCAATTAGGATTTGCCCTATTAATCAACCTTCAACTCATAACTTGTTTGGAATTAATCCATCAAATTTGGTGAGTCATTAATCAACATCTTTATGAACAGTAATCCCAAACGGTCAACGCTTGGTCAACCATCTTAAACAATCTTGAGACCGTTTGCCCAAAAAGGGCAAATTTAACAGATTGAAAATCAGAACTTAATTCAATTGGATTTGCTAATTGATTTTCTTATATCTCACGATTCCTTTGGATTTAACCCCTCCAATTTTGTGGGTGATAAACCTACATAGTTATAAACAAGATTCCCATACGGTCTTCATTTGGTCAACGCGATCAAATGGTCTTGAAGGCCGTTTGCCTTCATACGACCCTGAAACCGTTTGCCCACCAAACGGTTGTGTAAACCGTATGGGCAATTGGTGGAGGTCGTTTGGTAAAGTGGAAATCCGTGGATAAGCATAGTAATTAACGCCCTTATCTTCTACCTCAAGAATAGTAGCAGTTCTTCTCGATTTTCTTGCAAGGATGCAAGGGAAGATAGGGAAGAAGAAGAACTAGCAACTATATGCATAGAAAAAGATGTATAATCAAAGCATAAGGTTTAGAGTTATAAAACCCGCCTAAAGATTGTTCCTTGAGCTCCAAACTTTCAAGCTTCAGGTCTTTAATGGCGTCTTTGAGTTCCAAAGGTCGGCCAAGGTGAATTCTCCAAGGAAAAGTTGGAAAGGAATGGCTAGAAAGATAAAGCTAGGTGAGCTAGCCATGAATTCAACCTTGAAAACGAGTTTCCTCCATGAATTCAAGCAAAAGGGATGATCCAAACTTACCTTGAACTCCCTGGTCGTTCTCCTATGCTCCATAGCTCTTCCTTAGTCAGTTTGAGCAAGGGGGAAAATAAATGAAAAGAAGAGGATCGTTCCTTTGCTAAGTGGGGAAGGTAGTATATATACTTAGGTGAAATTTCAACATAAGAACATATGCTTTCCTCATTTCTCATCTAAGTCCTTCCTTTCTTCTTTGCACGTCCCCACATCTTATTTCTAAGGACAAACTCCTTCTAAGGTCAAGAATTGAAGGCAAAGAGGATCAACCCATCACTAAAGCATACACATAAAAGGGCTATTATACATACAACTTGATTATTCAATCACAAAGGTGTTCTTTATTATATGATTATTCAAATGAAGTGACCTTTTCATCATTTCTCTTATAAATGATGCCAAGAGTCATAAAAGATATTTTAGATGATGTATTTTACAAGTTGCACCCCTCAAATTGGGTAAATTGCACTTTACACCAATTTAGGGTTTTCAAGTACAGGGGTTGCTTCCACAGCTGCACCTTGGTGCTCAAGCTTGGGAAATCCCTCAAACTTCATCATAAACATCCTCATGATGTCTCAACATCAGAGGAACATCTCAACATGTGCAACTTGCACGTTAATCCCTTAACTGGGTAATTTGCACATAGATCCCTGTATTACAAAACAATGCTACAACTATATATATAAAGGAGCAAAATTGAAATATATGTTCCTGAGGAACTTAATTACATGCCCAAAGTTAATCACAAGGATTTAATTACATATTTAGGCAAAACACCTAGGGTTAGTTCATAACCCAGGTCAGGGATGTTACAGCTATATTCATCATCTCATAATACATGCATGGTTATTAGACATGATAACAGTTATACAAGTAATTCATCACATCATGTGACACAATAGTAACACCATTATTCCTTTACCAGGAATTAGGGTTTACTATCAAATAGGGCTTCTCATTCCCTTTACCCAAATTAGGGTTAGGGTTCCCCATTTCTTATTGATAAGGGTTTCATGAATAAATTATATGTCCAACCCTTAATTCATTATTCCATACCTCTGGAGCTTCAAAGATATCATAAATTATTATTCATGATCATTACTCTCATCATATAGCATTAATGATAATCAATTCAAGGGATGAGTTCATTTCTCATCTCATCATGGTATGATTACATCATACTCATTAATTAGACTTAACCCCATTCTCAAGGTACAGTAGTCAACACTTATCAAAGCGCATCAACTCATTACATTTCATAGTAATAGTTACATAACATACTTCATATGTTTCTTACCCAATTATATTGGGTTTGATGTGCATCAAGGTATATAAACCCTGAAGTGTTGGATGTGATAACTATCATATCTGGATGTATCACTTTTCTCATCATTTCAGACTCTCTTGAGTTAACTAACTTATCTTGTATTAAGGTATTTCCCTCTTAATACATTCCATCACTAAACTCTCACCTTTAGCATATAATGCATCGGCCACACATTAGGATTGTCCAACTATCTTTTATGATATGGACTTGTTTAATGATAAAGGCATTGCTTACAATAAGGTTGCTTATAATCAACCACATGAAATATTTCACCTTTACAAGGTAATTCCTTCTATCTCACCATTAGGGTTTCCTTATACCCTTACTTCAATTAGGATTATGATTCATTATCATATTGCGTAGGATTAGGGCTTTATCCATTATGACTCCACATTAGAGAGTCTCACATACCTTCACCCTTCTTAGGGCCTCTCATCACAACATAGTATTAAGGCTTCATGTGGTGTTAATTCTTAATCAGGGTTTCTCATGGAATCACCCTCAAATAGGGTTTCACATGGAATCACCCTCAACTAGGGTTTCTCATGTAATCACCCTCAACTAGGGTATCATATATCATTACATGACATCACCCTAGATTTTATTCTCACATCACATCATCACATCAATGTTCCATATACATCATTCTAACTTAGGGTTTCTCACTTAATGTCTTTTGAGGACATTCACTATATTAACCACATCAAGGTTATGTTTTATCACCATTTCTCACATTAGGGATTCATAAAGCATTGCATAGTATTACCCTGGATTTGAGCTTCACATTACATCAAACATTAGGGTATCTCATGAAACCATTCTTAGATAGGGTTTCACATAAATTTCACCCCATAAAAGGGTCTACATTCCATAAACCATCATTAGGGTTTACTATTCATCCAAATAGGGTTTCATGTTTCATTACCCATAATTAGGGTTTATCACTCTTCCCAATTAGGGTTTTGGATCACATTACCCTTAATTAGGTCAACACACATCATCACCCTGAATTAGGGTTACATCCATACCTTGGATTAGGGTTTGATTTAGAATTTGTCCTCAATTAGGGTTAAAGTTCAACAACCTTGTCAATTACAGTTTATGTTCATGATTAGGGTATCATGATCTTTTTACTTAAGGATCATACCCTTAATCACCACATGTATCATACTAGTGTATGAATTCCATGCTATCATCCTCTCAACTTAATTAGGTCTTATTAACCCTTTAATCAAGTACATACAACTATGATTAACATAGTGTACCAAGTCATTGTTCTTATAAGAAACTAGGGTTCATCCCTTAATTGGCACTTAATCACTTAGGTACTATTAGGGTTTCAACCTTTGTACCTTCATTGATTACTATTACTAACAATCATTGGATCATTGGAACAATCATTACCTTCAATATCCACATGATTGAATCACATTTAACCTCCATTCAGTTTCAAGGTTTTGTCACCAAACGGGTTTGAAACCATTTGCTCTCAAATGGAGACCGTTTGAGACCAAATTAGTCCCAAAACCACAAGGGCTCATGAGGTGCTTTCATCAATTGATTGATCATAATTAGCAACATTGAAACCTTCAATCGATTTAGTTATTGAGGTTCAACAATTATTGACCTTTGGATCTTTAATCCTTCAAATCACCACCTTTGACCCTCCATGCGGTCTGGAGGTGCTTGACCTCTAAATTGTTTTGAAACCGTTTGCTCATCTCAACATCAAAATTCATGACATCCAATTAGGGTTTGGATCGTTGGATTGATCATCAAATCAACAATTGATTGCATTTCAATTTGGTATCATTGGATCTTCAAATACCAAACCATACTCAACCTCCAAACGGTCTTGTTTGATTCTCAAATGTCTTGAGACCTTTTGGGTGATCCCCAAACGGTTTTGAAACCGTTTGGGTCAATCAACCCAAAAACTCAACACAATCAATTACAAAATCAACACTTAACCCGATTAGGGTTTGCTACTTGGTGATTAGCTATGCATTGGATTAATCAATTGGATCCATTAGATTATCATCCAAAATTAATTAGGGTTCTGACCTCAAATGGTCAACCCTCCCAAATGGTCAACTCCCTCAAACGGTTTGGGACTCAATTCACCAAATGGTTTTGAAACCATTTGGTCTCCAAACGGTTTGGTGAAACTGTTTGGACCAACAAGTTGAAACCTTTTGCCTTGGATATTTTAGATAGGTGTGTGCTTATGATGATGTCATCATCATCAAGCTCTAAACTCACAAAACCTTCTGTGATTTCCATGGTGATTGCACCATCCAACCAAATCAGTTATCGTGAATGAAGAAAGGATCATTATTTGATACGGAATTGAGTGCAATAACAATAATAAGGGTTCAAGTTATAAAACCCGCCTCCAATTGAGCTCCAAGGCTCCAATATCACGGCAACAATGGTGGATGCAACTCCTTTCACCATTCCAAGGCTCGTCCTCAAGGTTTGAGTGAAAAGGAATGGTTAGAATTGAAGAGGGGATCGAATTAGGAAGAATTCATGTATTGATTTGTGATTTCCACCATGGATTCAAGGTGAACAAGGGTCAAGAAGCTTACCAACAGGTTGGGAGTCATCCCCCTGGTCCTCCCAAGCTCCCTTGATCATTTTCCAAGCAAGGAGAATAAGTGGGGTCGAAAAAGCCTTTGTTTTGGCCTGTAAAAGGTCTTTTTATAAAAATTCAATGAGAGAGAATATGCTTTATAAAAATTCCATTTAATACCAAAAACGGAGCCTCCTCTTCCCCCTCAACTCCTTGGATCCGAGGATATCTTGTTTTCCTCATATTCCTCTCAATTATCCATGTTTTAAAGAAAAGCAAATTAAGCACCTCAAATCATATTATATTAATATCCATATGTGAGTGGATATTTCTTTTTCTTATAAAATTGTGAGTGAGTTATCCACTCCCTTGGATATTTTCGTGGTCTTCGCAAAGATCAAGGATTTCCACACATATCTGAATCCAACCATTTTAATTTTGGTTGAAGGCCCTTTAATTAATGCATTTATTTTTGCCCAAAATTGAATTAGGGTTTCAATTAGGATTAAATCTTGATTATTTTAATATCAAGATTCTCTCTCCTCCAACTTAATTCAAATTAGGCGACCCTCTCATTTTATTTTCTCTACATTATGCCAAGAAACATTAGGGACCTTATTGAAGTGCTATTTTGCATATTGCACCCTAGGTTTTAGGTAAATTGCACATTACACGAAAACTAGGTTTTCATGCACAAACATTGCTTTATCATCTCTTTCTTGGTACCAGGCTTCCATAAGCCATAATTCTGCATCATTTTCACTCTCATGATGCTTCAACACATGAGGAACATATTATCATGCACAATTTTCACTTAAACCCCTCAACTTGGGTAATTTTCACTTTAGTCCAAAACAAGCAAAACATTGATTTCAACAATGTTCAAAAAGGACTAGAATTGCAACATAAGTTCCTCTTGAGCCCTAATTACTTTTCACAAGATAAGATTAAGCATATAATCATCTTTCTTAATCAAAACACCTACGGTTAGAGTATAACCCAGGTCAGGGATGTTACAAATTATAAACCCCTAACAAGGATTTCGTCCCCGAAATCCTAGATAAAGGAAGATAGATATTATTCAATCATCATACTATCTAGTCTTCACATAACGTCTCCTTATTATGGAGACACCATAAAACTTTGATCAGTACAAATTTTTTCCATACAAGATTCTCATAGAATCAACACACAAGGCACATGCTCCACTGTTCCTCATCATTGACTGTGGAGTCAATTTTGTGTCAAGTAACACTTTTCTTGTTCATAGAAACATCACGCATTCTTTATTAATATCATATTTATGCAGAGCATAAACCCCTAACATATGATGTTCATATTATTTTATATAATCAAACTAATTTCATGGTTGACCACTCCAGGTAGCCAACATAAACCATTTGATATTTCTCGGATACCAGAATCTTTCATCTTGGTATCTATCACATGTGTTGAGAACACATCACATATTTATCTTCCTTTCATCTTGGAACATTACATATGTCTTCACCTTGGAACCAAAGTCCAAGATAAACTGGTACTTTTTCTAAGTATCCACCACTTTGAACATTTTTATCTTATACACATCAATTGTCCTAAAGCCCACTTGATTTCCATGTTCTTGAAAGGAAAAAAAACAAGGATTCATATTCCTCTTATTAATTCATGTATTTTCAACTACTCATGAAGCATTTACTCTTTGTCTCATCCTAGGTTCCTTGCCTTTAGCATAGGAATTTATAAGGATGGTTACATGTCATTATCCCTTTCTTTATTATTATCTAGCATGTTTATGATCATATCATGATCTCATCACATTTCCCATTTCCTCATTATGGGAAAGATCTTTATTATACTTGCATCATTATTGAATAGGGTTCATCTCCCTTATTCTTATTCTTATCTTATGAGGAGTATACTTTTAATTCCTCATACAACATGCTCATATGAGATTATCTCAGACTTCTCTTTCTTATGCTGAGGATATGGCACATTTATTCATTCCATATTTCTAATTTTATGATACTCATTAGATTGTCTCAGAATGACTACTTGATTAGAGCAATCAAAAAGACAACAATCTAAGAGTTTCCATACTCACTTTATCATCAATAGTTGTATACCTGGCCAGGGTATATAAATACTGAGATTAAGTGGTATGCACTTTGTATGCTATCATATTCCTTCTTTTTCATTCTATCACAAGCATAGATTTAACATCCCTGGATTTTATCCAGGAATCTCTTCTGTACCTCATCCTTTCTCATAGAGGTAAGAACAACATAAAACATTTGTAATGTTTTACTATGCAAATAAGTTCTGGATCAGTTCTGGATCATTTCTAGAGGTGGGTTTTATAACTCTAACCCTTAAGAATTAGTATTGCACTCTTATTTATAAGAATCCTTAGTTTCTTTTCTTCCTTTGATACTCTTGTGAGTTCTTGCTATAATTTCCGTGAAGAACAACACATGTTCTTAGTTGAACAGAAGTAGATGAAGGTGACATCATCCTAGGCAAATATCTAAAAGTCACTTTAGCAAATGGTTTGCCTTTGTGCTCAAACAGTTTCGCAAACCGTTTGGGAGCAAACGGTTTCAAACTGTTTGAATGCAAACAGTTTCAACCAAACCGCATAGAAGCAAACGGTCCAAGACCGTTTGGTGGCGTTGACCATTTGGAGGTCTGTTGAAAATCATGTAGATTAATAACCTATGAATAATTATCAATTAATTCCATTTGGTTCACTAATTAAAGGTTCAACAATCATCAAAAACCATGTCATTCATTTAGGGTTTGGATCCTAGGATTGGTTACCAAAATCAGCAATTGATTATACATCAACTTGATACCTTTGGATCTTCAATTGGTAAACCATACCTAACCCTAGACCTCCAAATGGTCTTGAGTGGTCACCAAACGGTCTTGAGACCGTTTGGGTGATCCCCAAATGGTCTTGAAACCGTTTGGGTCACTCAACCCAAGTTTCAAACTTATTCAATTATCAAATCAGCAATTAACCCGATTAGGGTTTTGATGATTGTTTAACCTTTAATTAGTGAACCAAATGGAATTAATTGATAATTATTCATAGGTTATTAATCTACATGATTTTCAACAGACCTCCAAATGGTCAATGCTTGGTCAACACCACCAAACGGTCTTGGACCGTTTGCTTCTATGCAGTTTGGTTGAAACCGTTTGCATTCAAACGGTTTGAAACAGTTTGCTCCCAAACGGTTTGGGAAACCGTTTGAGCACAATGGAAAACCATTTGTTAAAATGACTTTTAGATATTTGTCTAGGATGATGTCACCTTCGTCTACCTCTTTTCAACCAAGAATAGGTGTTGTGCTTCATGGAAATTATAGCAAGAACTCACAAGAGTATCAAAGGAAGAAAAGAAACTAAGGATTCTTTTAAATAAGAGTGCAATACTAATGCTTAAGGGTTAGAGTTATAAAACCTGCCTCTAGAACTGATCCAGAGCTCCAAGCTCCAGGGATTTAATGGTGGATTGATCTCTAGCAGTTGTCCAAGGTCCATTCTTCAATCTTTGGATGAACAAGATGGCTAGAAAAGGAAACCAAGTGAAGAAAACCATGAATCTAGCCTTGTTTTATGGTTTCCACCATGAATTCGAGGTAGATGATGATCAAGACTCACCTACAGGTTGTGTTTGTCCTTCCTCTGGTGTAGAGCTCTCCCTTGGTCGGACAAATCAAGGTGATAAGGAAAAGAAATAAGGAAACGAACCTTGGGTGTTGTTGGAAAAGATATACATATATATATTTATGGATTTTCAAGGCAATTAGAAAAAAAGAGTTATCTTCTTTTTATTCCAACCAATTTCCATCAAAGCTTCCTCCATTGTTTGGCCACGTATCCACCTTCTAATACCTTGCAAAACTTCTCCATGATCCAAGGTTTAATGGAAAAAGAACTAAACACCTTAAAGAGTTATGTGTTAATATCCATCTTTTTATTGGATATTGCTTTATATTATATTAATGTGAATAGCTTCCACTCAACCAAGATATTTTTGGTGCCCATGCATGGCACAAGCTCGTCCATATTATTACAAACACATCCTTCAACTTTTGGGTTGAAGGGCTTCTTAATTAATATATTTCTTTTTGCATTAAGTTATATTCAAGAGCCATTTGTGCTTAGATCTTGATTATTTCAATATCAAGATTCCTTCTCTTCCATGATCATTCAAATGAGGCTCCCTTCTCATTTTCTTTGCTCTACTTGATTCCAAGAAACATGATAGACCCTCTAGAAGTGATATATTTCATGTTGAACCCTAGGTTTTGGGTAAATTGCACATTATCCCAAAACTAGGGTTTTAATGCACAAGGATAGCTCTACAAGCTTTATCTTGATGCTCAAACTTGTGGAAACCATACCACTACATAATATTCATTCTTTTGATGTCTCAACATTAGAGTAACATCTTAACATGTGCAATTTGCAAGTTAACCCCTCTAATGGGGTAATGTGCACTTTATTCCAAGATTAACAAAACAATGTTTCAACTTTATTCAAAAGGACTAAAAATGAAATATAAGTTCCTCAAAAACCCTAATTACTTTTCAACGGATAAGAGAAAACATCTAATAAACTTTATTAGGCAAAATACCTAGGGTTAGTACATAACCCAGGTCAGGGATGTTACAAATTATCCACCCCTTACAAGGATTTCGTCCCTGAAATCATTACAAAAACATATTAAGAGTAAAGAGTAGGGTATTTCCTCCTCATCTCTTCCTCTAGTTCCCACGTAGCATCTTCAACTCCACGGTGATTCCAGAGGACTTTTACAAGACTAATGTCTTTCTTTTTCAACTTCTTGATCCTTCTATCAAGAATCGACATAGGTCCTTCTACATTAGATATATCATCGTTCAATTGTACTTCCATAGGCTGCAGAACTGATTCTCTGTCAGGATGACATTTCCTTAACATGGAAATGTGGAACACTGGGTGTAACCTTTGTAATTCTGGTGGTAACTCTAGCTTATAAGATACCTTTCCAATCCATTCAATGATTGGATAAGGCCCCATAAACCTAGGAGCTAACTTTCCTTTCCTTCCAAATCTTAGAACTCCCTTCCAAGGTGAGACCTTGAGGTACACTCGGTCTCCAACCTAGAATTCTAAAGGTCTACGATGCTTATCATCATATAATTTCTGTCTATCCTGTGCATTCTTTAACTGTTGTTGTATTATTTTAATCTTTTCGGTGGTCTGATGCACAAGATCAGGACCTAAAAGTTGATATTCACCGGTTTCATACCAACATAGGGGAGATCTACAATGTCTCCCATACAAAGATTCATAAGGTGCAATGTCAATGCTATGTTGATAACTTTTGTTGTAGGTAAACTCTATCAAACTTAGGTGCAGATCCCAACTTCCTGTAAACTGAAGGACACATGCTCTAAGCAAGTCTTCCAAAGTCTGTATAGTCCTTTCTGACTATCCATCAGTCTGGGGATGAAAGGTTGTACTAAAACATAATTGTATGCCTAAGGCTTTATGAAGTCGCTCCCAAAAATGACTCATAAACTGGGGACCTCTGTCAAAAACAATGGTAAATGGGACCCCATGCAGCCACACTATATCATCTTACATATAACCGTGCCAACTTCTCAGTAGAATAGGTTGTTTTGACATGTAAGAAATGTGTTGTCTTTGTCAACCTATCAACTATTACCCAGATGGAATCATAACTTTTGGATGTTCTTGGTAAACCAACCACAAAGTCCATGGCCACATGATCCCACTTCCACTGTGGTATGGGTAAAGGTTGCATTGTTCCTGCAGGCTTCTGGTGTTCAACTTTAACTTGCTGACACACAGGACACCGCATAACGAATTCAGCAATGTCCTTCTTCAAACCAGGCCACCAATACATATCTTTCAAATTACGATACATCTTGGTGCTTCCTGGATGCATAGCATACATTGAAGAATGAGCTTCTTCTAGGACTATCTTTCTCAAGTTATCCACATCAGGCACTATCATTCTACCATGATAACAAGCTACTTGATCATCTGAATCATGGAAACCGTCTCATTTCTCACTACCATATTCTGACCTAATCTGCTGAACTACATCATCAACTTGTTGTGCCTCCTTAATCTGCTGTCTCAGGGTAGGTTTTATATGCATCTCAGCTAACAACCCTGATAAAAATGATACTTTTAACTTTACATTGTCTTGTCATAAAGAGATAAGCATATCTCTCCTAGAGCACACCAAGGAATTCAGTTGTACTCTGTCTAAGGATGGTGTTGCTTATTTCCGACTCAAAGCATCAACAACTACATTGGCCTTCCCTAGATGGTAATCAATTGTACAATCGTAGTCCTTGATTAACTCCATCCAGCGGCGTTGTCTCATGTTAAGCTCATGCTGAGAAAAGATGTACTTTACATTTTTATGGTTTTATGGTCTGTGAAAATCTGGAATGTTTCTCCATAAAGATAATGTCTCCAGATTTTCAAGGCATGAACTATAGTAGCTAGTTCTAGATCGTGTGTCTTAAGATAATTCTCCTCGTGTTTCTTAAGATGTCGAGAAGAAAAAGGAATCACTTGTTTATCCTACATCAACACACATCCTAGTCCATTCTTAGAGGCATCACAGAAAACTATATATCCTTTCCCTTTCTCAGGTAACACAAGCACAGGTGCACTTGTCAACCTTTACTTCAACAACTGAAATGATTGCTGACACTTGTCACTCTAGGTAAAAAGAACATCCTTCCTGGTGAACTTAGTCAAGTGTAAAGCTATGGAACTAAAGTTCTTAATGAACCTTCTGCAATAGTCCGCCAACCCTAAGAAACTACGAATCTCTATCGGAGTCTTCAGTTGCTCCCATTGTAGGATAGATTCTACCTTTTTAGGGTCAACTCGAATACCTGAAGCAGATATTACGTGTCCAAGAAAAGAAACTTCTAGTAACCAAAACTCACACTTGCTAAACTTAGCATATAACTTATGCTCTCTTAGAAAAGTTAGAGCCTGACGAAGACGTTGCTCATGTTGCTGAGCATCTCTACTATATATTAGGATGTCATCTATGAAGACAACTATACACTGATCAAGAAAAGGTCAAAAGATTCTATTCATGAGTTCCATAAATGCAGTTGGTGCATTAGTTAGTCCAAACGACATAACTGTGAACTCATAGTGACCATACCTTGTCCTAAAAGCAGACTTAGGTATGTCACCCTCCTTAATACACAGCTGATGATATCCCGACCTCAAATATATCTTTGAGAAGACAGTTGTACCACACAACTGGTCAAAGAGATCATCAATCCTCAGCAAAGGATACTTATTCTTTATTGTTACTTTATTAAATTGTCTGTAATCAATGCACAACCGCATTGACCCATCTTTCTTTTTAACAAAGAGGACCAGAGCACCCCAAGGTGAAGTGCTTGGTCGGATGAAACCCTTCTCAACCAACTCTTGTAGTTGCTTCTTGAGTTCTGCCATCTCAGCAGGCGCTATCCTATACAGTGTTTGTGCTATTGTCTGCGTGCCTGAGATTAGATTAATCTCAAAATCAATCTCTCGGGGTGGAGGTACACCTAGAAGTTCTTCAGGAAATACATCTTCAAATTATCTGGCTATTAGAACTTCAACAGGATTAGAACTTTCCATGGCGGTATCTACCACATGGGCCAAGAATGCATAACATCCTTGCCTCATCAGCTTCTCAGCTACCATAGCTGACATAAGGTAGGTCGGAAGAATCTTTCTATTTCCTTGAAAGATCCATGTGTCACTATCATCAGTGAACACAGCTTGCTTGGACTCACAATCCAAGACAACCACATACCTTTCCACGGTATCCATCCCAAGGATTACATTGAATCCGTGCATCTCAAGTGGTATTAGAGCTCTAGGTTCACTGAGTCTACAGAGACATAGGACTAGGGTTGTAGAGTCTGTTCTAGTGTCATCCAGTATATCTGATAGTGTCTTCTGCTCATATAGGAGGAGAAGAGAAAACTAAATATGTCTAGATCACACGAGGAACATGTTGCTGAGAGTAGTATCGCTGCACTTGGAGGAGGTGCAAGAAACCAAGAAAGGGAGGAGCCTATGCCTAAACCACCCCAGTTCAATCCAGCCGACATGGGGAACCCAACCTTCCAGGCCATGTTTGGGCAGTTCATGACTGCCATGACACACATGACTGATAGGATGCCTATACCTGTACCTAGGGCACCTACCCATCCAGAAGGACAAGGAATAGACAAGACGTTTGAACGACTTCGCCGAGTTGGAGCCACAAAATATGTTGGAACAGCTGACCCAGCAGATGCTGACTTGTGGCTAACTGAACTAGAGAAGGCCTTTAGAATCCTGAACATCCCATAGGCTGAGAAGGTTAGACATGTTGTGTACCTTCTCAAGGGGAGTGTTGGTCACTAGTGGACCATGGAGGAGGGGAAAAGGCCAGGTGTTGAGATCGAATGGGAAGTATTTCAACGAGAATTTGTCAATAGATATTTTCCTAAGACATTCTTGGATGAGAAAATCTCTCAGTTTGAGAGGTTAAGGTAGGGACCTATGAACATTAGTGAGTATGAGGCTAAGTTCATGGAGCTGTTGCGGTTTTGTCCGCATATGGCAACCACAAATGAAGAGAGGATTCAACATTTTGAGAAGGGATTAAATGTTGAATTGATCACTTTTGTGTCTGCTCTGGAGAACAGGGAAAGAATTTCTACCTTTGTGGAGTTAGTCAGGAGGATAGAGAGGTCCATGTCAGATAAGAGACAGACCAAGAACAAGAAGATATATCCCCATTTCTAAGGATCCTCATCCAAAGATTTCAAGAAACCAATATTTTTTGTGCCTACGCCACCACCTAGATTCGGTGCCCAAATGCAGTGGACATCAAATAGGGGTAGACGAAGAAGTTTACCACTAGAAGGAGCTCGGAGCTCACCATATATGTCAGTTATAGGACCATCCAGACCACAGCAAGGGATCATAAGCTATTATATATGTGGAAAGGTGGGACATCAGATGAAGGATTGCAGAACCAGAGAGGCAAGTGTGACTCAACCTCAAAGGCAAAGTCAGCAAGGTTCTCAAAGGAGACAATTTCCAGGTAACATCAAAGGATTTGGGCAAGCATCCCAAGCTAGATCATCGACACCCAATCATCGAGCACTAAATCAACCACAGGTGATAATCAGGTTAATTGCTGATTTGATAATTGACTAAGTTTGAAACTTGGGTTGAGTGACCCAAACGGTTTCAAGACCGTTTGGGGATCACCCAAACAGTCTCAATACTGTTTGGTGACCACTCAAGACTGTTTGGAGGTCTAGGGTTAGGTATGGTTGACCAATTGAAGATCCAAAGGTATCAAGTTGATGTATAATCAATTGCTGATTTTGGTAACCAATCCTAGGATCCAAACCCTAAATGAATGACATGGTTTTTGATGAAGTAATGGGCAAACGGTCTCAAGACCATTTGGAGAATATCCAAATGATCCCAAGACCATTCATGGGTAACCCAAGACTATTTGGAGGTCTAGGGTTGACTATGGTTAAGTGTTTGAAGATCTAATGGTATTAAGTTGAAGTACAATCAAATGTTGATGTGATGATCAATCCAATGGGTCAAACCCCAATTGATGGACTTGGTTTTTGATATTGACTTGAGAAAATGGTCTCAAGACCATTTGGAGGTAATCCAAACAATCCCAAGACTGTTTGGGGTCAGGTCATGACCAACTTAGAGGATGGTTCAATGGTTTCAAATCAATTAGACTCACATTGATTTATGTTGAAGGGTCATCGATTCCAAACCCTAATCCAATTGATTCAAGCCCTAATTGACGATCAATTGAGGGTCAATTGAGGGTCAAATAAGTTGAAGGTTGACCTAATTAACTCAATTAAATGATGGTGATAAGTCCAATTGATGATTTGATACATGTACACAATCGTTGAGGGGATCAACATTGGAAACCCTAAATTGATTTGACTAGTTGAGACCATACTTGGTCCATGCGGTTTTGAGGGGGCTTGGACCAAACAGTATCAAGACCGTTTGAGTCCAAATGGTCTCAATACTGTTTGGGACCAAATGATCCCAAACCGTTTAGGTTCATGCAGTTTCAAAATAGATTGTGTCCATGCAGTTTCAAAGTAAAGTTCATGCGGTTTCAAAACCGATTGTGTCCATGCAGTTTCAAAGTGGAGTTCATGTGGTTTCAAAAGTCAAACTTGGGCAAACAGTCTTCACCTGCTACTTTAGCAAATGGTCTTGGAGGTCCACTTTACCAAACGGTTTCAAGGATAGTCCAAGACCGCATGAAGGTCCAAACGGTCTTAGACCGTTTGGAGGTTAAGTATGCAAGACCATTTGGGGTCTTAGTGGCCAAGGTCGTTTGTTGGATGTTTAACCAAAACTGCATGAGTACTTAAGGTGGTTAAAGGACAAAGTGATTAGTTAAATAATAGATGTGGTAGTCAAAAGTGATCATGGTACTTGTATCTTAATGGGATAGTGTGATTAAAAACCATGAAGTAATTAAGCTTTAATGATCACAATGGTAATGGCATAATCCATGATGTCATTTCTCTTTCATGTTGAGATGACTTTGCCTAATCAAGGTTAAAGCTAATATCATCCTATAGAGGATGAGAGAGAAAAGACATCTAATATGAATGAATGCCTAATTAGGGTATGATCCATGTTAGTGAGATCATGAAACCCTAATTATGATGGTTAATGAATCTTAATCCTAATTGAGGGTAATAATGGAAGTATCCCTAATACATGATGAATGTATGATCCTAATTCATAATGATGAAATAGTAAACCCTAATTCAGGTTATGTTGAATATGAACCTTAATCAAGGGTGATGTGATGTGAATAGTAAACCCTAATTCCAAAGAAGGTGAATGAAAGTGTGAAGCCCTAATTCTGGGTTATATCTTATAGCATGAAGCTCTAAGATTGGATAATGAAATGATGAGTCACTAATTCTAATTGAGCTAAGGGGTTGATTAATCCTATTTGAATTAAGAAGGGAAACCCTAACCCTAGTAAGGGCATAGTGGTGCAATCCTTGAAATAGTGATGCTATCATTATTATACATTGTGCTGATATAGAAATAATGTGCATGTTATCATTTGTATTAATCATGTAGGTTTTTATGAAATAGTGAGCATACCCAGGTAAGTGCTATGATGCCATATTCATTGAAAGCACTTTATAAGCTTTGAAAGCAATGATATGCTATGTTGCCTAGTGAAAAGTAATAAAAGAGATTGATAGGCTGTATGAGCCATGTGAAATATCTGTATTGCTACTATCATGTTTATACTTTCAAATGACATGATGGCAATATGTTACTTGGTAACAAGTGTTTTGATGATTTAAGGGTTTGAACACCCATATTATTGAATCATGATGATGGATTGATAGGGGATTGAGATCCCAATGATTGATACAACTGTGAAATAAACTTGATAAAATAGTACTCTTCCTTTATAGCAATTGTTATAATGATTCATGTTTGAAAACATGCCTGCTGCTAAAAGAATGTTGTAATGTACTTAAATAATCAAGTGAAATGATATCATGTAGAGCCCCAACCATAGATCCATCATCGTTAGAAGCTGTATGATGGTGAAATAGGTTTTCCTAAGGGAACTCCTGGAGAGCATACTTTTGAGTATGTGGGGGTTATGAACGTAAATATCCTTACATCCTAATGGAGGAATTGATGTGAGATAAACATTTAATCTCTCAATCCTTCATTATATGTATATGCCGGGTTGATGTATCACTAATCTCCTGATGATGTTGTTAATGTTGCATCGATGTGAGATAAACAAGAAATCCCTCGATTGCGAAGAGAGTACAAAATGCCACTGTAACTCTAATAGCGAAGTTGCCAGAATACCTTGGAAAGCTATTTTTAGCAGAGACACGAGATGTCCTGCATGTTGTTCCTCATACTGACTGAGGAGGATGAGGTCATAGAAATCCGGCTCTTCTGATGACCTATGTATGGTACCAATTGCGATTTTGTAATGGTCGGTTGGAGTATGAGCGGTATACCTCATCTCCTCAGGGCATAAGTATGTTTGTAAAATGTAATCAGCCGTGTAGCATAATTGCTTAGGTTGAACTACGAGAAACAATGATTGATGATACATTGTTTATTAAGTCCTAGTTGGACAAATAATATACATGTTCTTCATATTCCTTATTGATTTAATGTCTTGCTATTCAATCAAGTTATAATTGAAATGATTGCATAAAGAATATTGCTTTATTTAGTTATTCATTGAATTACCAGCTGATGAATAATTATAATCCTACTGTTCAGTGTTATTCTATTATTTGCAATAACAATGTTTCTGGCGAAGAGTTATAACTCTCGCTGGGACAATTTTCAATTGTCTCACCCCCGTGGGATTCAACTTCTTAGGTAGACTCCGAGGGAGAAGAAACCCTTCAGTAGGTGAGCAGCAGCAGCAACAACAACAAGGACATCAGTGATCTTCAAGTGGAGATACTGTCTGTTAGGTCTTGTATATAGAGAGTCCTATGTGTCGTCTCTGTACTTTCAGGTCCTAGGAGTCAGTAGATAGTTTGATATAGATCTGAGATTTTTGGCTTAATCTCTCGAGATTTTTGTATACTGCTTTATACAGTGTAATAGGGCAGTCAATGTTATGACTCTCGAGATGAGTTGATACAGAGATGTACTAATGAATCAGCTTGTAAATAACTTACCCCGTTTCTTTATAAAAAGTTTTATAGTGTGTGAATCTCTTTCGTAAAGTTTTAATAATTTAGTGATTTTCAGTAACTCCGCTGCTAATGTTTCGCTTCCGCATCGTTAATAACATTTTGATCGCACGGTGTGCCATAATAGGGCCTGGTAATCTAGGTTACATTTCCAATGCTTGATCCACTATATACATTATTGTTGCCCTAAATTCTCCAACAATAATACATAAAGAAGGATTTTCTTATTATAGTTGGATCAGCTAGGGGATTCTCAAACAATTGTCTCTCTCTTGCCTGCCCCCATGCACCTCTTCTTGGTGCAACATTGCTATTTTCAGCACCAACCTCCTCATGTGACCCCGTCATCTTTAAATTCTTCTTCTCTTATACGAGCAAAAGACACTATCAGATGCATTGGATGACACCAGAACAGACTCTACTACCTTAGTCCTATGTCTCTATAGACTTAGCGAACCTAGGGCTCTGATACCACTAATTTGTGGCATCCAACTCATAAAAATAAGATTTACTTTAGCAGAAGCGAAACATTTGCAGCGGATTACTGAAAATCACTAAAAATTTAAAACTTTTTGCAAAGAGATCCACACATAGGAAATCTTTTCCATCAAGAACCATTGTATAACATTAACATTTTGGTTCAACGTACATAACCTGTACCATCTCTTCTCATAGACAACAACATCAGTTGCCTTATAAACATTATATACAGACAACATACAAATCTCGAGGCATCAAGCCAAAACCTCAAATGATTCATTAAAGCACTGACTAAAAACTTCGAGGACTTGAGAGTACAGAGATGACACATAGGACTTTCTAACTACATAACTTGACAGACAACATCTCCACCTGAGATCTCACTATTGTCACTGATGTTATTGTTGATGTCCTTTCCCTGTAATAGGATTTCTACTTCTTTATCTGCGTCCACCTAAAAAGTTGGATCCCACGGGGGTGAGACAATTGTAAATTTCCCCAGTGGGAGATATAACTCTCTACCAAAACATTATTATTACAGTTTATTAAAATGAACTAAGTAGAAGGATTTATATATAATTGATAGCATGTAAATCAATGTATGAACAAGGTGAAGTAATCTCCTTTTCCACGGATAACATTGCATCTACTCATGGTAGAATCATAGTTCATCCATATACTTGTAATGAATACAATATATACAAATAATATCAATGAACTAAACTTGCATAAAAGAAATGTAACATCAGCCAATGAATTTCTATATTCAATCCTTAAGCAATCATGCTAAATGGCTTATTATATTTTACAATCATACTTATGCCCTGAGGAGATGAGGTATACCACTCATACTCCAACCGACCACTGCGAAGTCGAAATCGGTACCATACATAGGTCAATGGAAGAGCCGGATTCCCATGACCTCTCACATCCCGGTCAGTGCGGGACTACAAGCAGGACCGTGTTAATTGCTCAATGTAGCTTTCCAGGGTATACTGGAACTTCGCTATAGAGTTACATCGTCAACTGCACTCTCATCGTCCATCGAGAGATTTAATGTTTATCTCCTCGACCCGACATTAAATATCATTGGGAGATTAATGTTACATCTTTCGCAACCATCGAGATATCTATGATACATCCATCCCAACACATGAAGGATTGAGAGGTTTGATGTTTACCTTCCCTCAATTTCTTCACCGGTTGTAAGGATATTTTTCACCCATTTACCCCCACATATTCAAAATATGTGTTCCGAGTTTTTCCGCGGAGCACCCGTTTCAACATCACCTTATTACCGACGATGATGGATCTATGGTCAGGGTTCTACATGATATAATTTCACTTGATTAATTATGTACATTTTCATATTCTTTTAGCATCAACCAAATTCTCAAACATGACTTATTACAACAATGCTATAAAAGACATGTACTACTTTCATCAAATACTTATCAGTCTT
Organism: Alisma plantago-aquatica; assembly: GCA_963693085.1. NCBI lineage: Eukaryota > Viridiplantae > Streptophyta > Magnoliopsida > Alismatales > Alismataceae > Alisma > Alisma plantago-aquatica. The sequence continues at coordinate 1,053,749,686 of OY856412.1, forward strand.
TAAAAGACCTTGGGAACACAATCTCTTATTTCAATACTGGGAATTCTCATCCCTTACAATCTCATCACCATAATTATATGATTCTGGGTATTCAAACCCTTAACTCATCATTGAGTATCATGAGCATCTATTAGGTAACTATCACCTTCAGGTCATCTGACCAATGCATTCATGATACTTGTTACACAAGCATCACACATGGCTCTCAAGGCCACAAAAATATCTTGTCACCTCTTTCTAGGTAACAACTTACTCATATGACTCATAGAATCCATGCACATTGCTACTTTTACTAAGCAACATCAACATTAGGGCACATAAGGCCAATCAACATTTATTATATAAATGTCACAACTCAAACCTGGATATATTCATCATCTCATAATGCCTACATGGTTGTTAGACATGATAACAGTTATACAAGTCATTCATCACATCATGTGACACAATAGTAACACCATTATTCCTTTACCAGGAATTAGGGTTTACTATTAAATAGGGCTTCTCATTCCCTTTACCCATATTAGGGTTAGGGTTCCTCATTTCTTATTGATTAGGGTTTCATGAATAAATTATATGTCCTACCCTTAATTCATTATTCCATACCTCTGGGGCATTCAAAGATATCATAAATTATTATTCAAGATCAATACTCTCATCATATAGCATTAATGATCATGAATTCAAGGTATGAGTTCATTTCCCATCCTCATCATAGTATGATTACGTCATACTCATTAATTATACTTAACCCCATTCTCAAGGTACATTACTCAACACTTATCAAAGTGCATCAACTCATTACATTTCATAGTAATAGTTACATAACATACTTATATGTTTCTTACCCAATTATATTGGATTTGAAGTGCATTAAGGTATATAAACCCTGAAGTGTTGGATGTGATAACTATCATATCTTGATGTATCACTTTTCTCATCATTTCAGACTCTCTTGAGTTAACCAACTTATCTTGTATTAAGGTATTTCCCTATTAATACATTCCATCACTAAACTCTCACCTTTAGCATATAATGCATAGGCCACACATTAGGATTGTCCAACTATCTTTAATGATATGGACTTGTTTAATGATAAAGGCATTGCTTACAATAAGGTTGCTTATAATCAACCACATGAAATATTTCACCTTTATAAGGTAATTCATTGTATCTCACCGTTAGGGTTTCCTTATACCCTTACTTCAATTAGGATTATGTTTCATTATCATATTGCCCAGGATTATGGCTTTATGCATTATGACTCCACATTAGAGAGTCTCACATACCTTCACCCTTCTTAGGGCCTCTCATCACAACATATTATTAAGGCTTCATGTGGTGTTAATTCTTAATCAGGGTTTCTCATGGAATCACCCACAAGTAGGGTTTCACATGGAATCACCCTCAACTAGGGTTTCTCATGTAATCACCCTCAACTAGGGTATCATATATCATTACATGACATCACCCTAGATTTGATTCTAACATCACATCATCACATCAATGTTCCATATACATCATTCTAACTTAGGGTTTCTCACTTAATGTCTTTTGAGGACATTCACTACATTAACCACATCAAGGTTATGTTTTATCACCATATTTCTCACATTACAGCTTCATAAAGCATTGCACAATGTTACCCTAGATTTGAGCTTCACATTACATCAAACATCAGGGTATCTCATGACACCATTCTTAGATAGGGTTTCACATAAATTTCACCCCATAAAAGGGTCTACATTCCATAAACCATCATTAGGGTTTACTATTCATCCCAATTAGGGTTTCATGTTTCATTACCCATAATTAGGGTTTATCACTCTTCCCAATTAGGATTTTGGATCACATTACCCTTAATTAGGTCTACACACATCATCACCCTGAATTAGGGTTACATCCATACCTTGGATTAGGGTTTTATTTAGAATTTGTCCTCAATTAGGGTTAAAGTTTAACAACCTTGTCAATTAAGGTTTATGTTCATGATTAGGGTTTCATGATCTCTTTACTTAAGGATCATACCCTTAATGACCACATGTATCATACTAGTGTATGAATTCCATGCTATCATCCTCTCAATTTAATTAGGTCTTATTAACCCTTCAATCAAGTACATACAACTATGATTAACATAGTGTACCAAGTCATTGTTCTTATAAGAAACTAGGGTTCATCCCTTAATTGGCACTTAATCACTTAGGTACTATTAGGGTTTCAACCCTTGTACCTTCATTTATTACTATTACTAACAATCATTGGATCATTGGAACAATCATTACCTGCAATATCCACATGATAGAATCACATTCAACCTCCATTCGGTTTCAAGGTTTTGTCACCAAACGGTTTCAAGACCATTTGGTCTCAAATGGTCTCAAGACCGTTTGGGCCAAATCAGTCCCAAAACCGCAAGGGCTCATGAGGTACTTTCATCAATTGATTGATCATAATTAGCAACATTGAAACCTTCAATCGATTTAGTTATTGAGGTTCAACAATGTTTGGACCAACAAGTTGAAACCATTTGCCTTGGATATTTTGGAGAGGTGTGTGCTTATGATGATGTCATAATCATCAAGCTCTACACTCGCAAAACCTTCTATGATTTCCATGGTGATTGCACCATCCAACCAAATTAAATATCGTGAATGAAGAAAGGATCATTATTTGATAAGGAATCGAATGCAATAACAATAATAAGGGTTCAAGTTATAAAACCCGCCTCCAATTGAGATCTAAAGCTCCAAGATCACGGAAACAATGGTGGATGAAACTCCTTTAACCATTCCAAGGCTCGTCCTCAAGGTTTGAGTGAAAAGGAATGGTTAGAATTGAAGAGGGGATCGAATTAGGAAGAATTCATGTATTGATTTGTGATTTCCACCATGGATTCAAGGTGAACAAGGGTCAATAAGCTTACCAACAGGTTGGGAGTCATCCCCCTAGTCCTCCCAAGCTCCCTTTATCGTTTTACAAGCAAGGAGAAGAAGTGGGGTCGAGAAAGCTTTGTTTTGTCTTGTAAAAGGTCTTTTTATCAAAATTCAATGACAGAGAATATGCTTTATAAAAATTCCATTTAATCCAAAAAATGGAGCCGCCTATTCCCCCTCAACTCCTTGGATCCGAGGCTATCTTTTTTGCCTCATATTCCTCTCAATTATCCAAGTTTTAAAGAAAAGCAAATTAAGCACCTCAAATCATATTATATTAATATCCATATGTGAGTGGATATTTCTTTTTCTTATAAAATTGGGAGTGAGTTATCCACTCCCTTGGATATTTTAGTGGTCCTTGCAAAGATCAAGGATGTCCACACACATCTGAATCCAACCATTTTAATTTTGGTTGAAGGCCCTTTAATTAATACATTTATTTTTGCCCTAAATTGAATTAGGGTTTCAATTAGGATTAAATCTTGATTATTTTAATATCAAGATTCTCTCTCCTCCAACTTAATTCAAATGAGGCACCCCTCTCATTTTATTTGATCTACATTATGACAAGAAACATTAAGGAACTTATTGAAGTGCTATTTTTCATATTGCACCCTAGGTTTTGGGTAAATTGCACATTACACAAAAACTAGGTTTTCATGCACAAACATTGCTTTATCAACTCTTTCTTGGTACCAAGCTTCCATAAGCCATACTTCTACATCATTTTAACTCTCATGATGCTTCAACACATGAGGAACATATTATCATGCAAAATTCGCACTTAAACCCCTCAACTTGGGTAATTTGCACTTTAGTCCAAAACAAGCAAAACATTGATTTCAACAATGTTCGAAAAGGACTAGAATTGCAACATAAGTTCCTCTTGAGCCCTAATTACTTTTCACAAGATAAGATTAAGCATATAATCATATTTCTTAATCAAAACACATAGGGTTAGAGTATAACCCAGGTCAGGGATGTTACACTCATCGTCCTTTTGATCTTCTGATGGCGGGGTTGAGGCGGCCTGGGGTGGATTGTCATGCTTATCGGCTTCGACGCTACCCTCCATTGCACCTGATGATTCTCAGGATGGCTTCTTCACAGGGGGGGGGCGTCTTTCAGGTTTCTTCGCATGGATTTGCGGGGTGTAACTGTATTCAAGAGGGTCGGGCCCGACGAAGATGAGGCATCTGTGGGGGGGTGAATGACAACACAAACATATAGTCCTTGTCCCCATGTCCAACCCTACCACACTTCATGCAGATGTTCAATAGGTTCTCATATTCAAGCCAATAGTATTCGTCGTTGAGGTAGATAGCTGGTAGAAGCAACTTTATAGGATCGACTTTTACTTCCATCCTAGCAACTTCCCTAGATGGCTAGATAGCATTGTGGTGTCAACCTTGATCGTCTTCCCCACAACATAACCAACACTTGATAGCAGTTCGAATTGGTAAAGGAATACTGGGAGCTCAGTAATCCTTAACCATACCACTAATTTGTGGGGTATAGGATCTGTGGGATAGAAGGTTGAGGACCAGGATTGGACTGATAAATAGTTCCCAAAGATTGTCCATGGACCTTCAGTTAGGGCACAGACGTAATCATCTTGGTTGTCGAGCTGAATGATGTAATACCCCATCTTGAGGTCCACCACACGGAACTATTCTGCTAGTCTCCAGAGAGACATGATGTGATTTACTAACGTGGTGAAGCCAACATTGATCCCGACGACCTTTATTACAACTGCATACTTCCATGGCTCCAGTAGCGGTGGTAGGGCGTCCGGGTTGACAGTGATGTGGTGAAGAGCGCCATTGCAGTCAATGTGGATATCGTCTGCTTTGAGCATGTCTGGCAAAGTGGGTTCGATATGAGTTTGGGCATTACCAGAATGATTGGAGACTGCATCCCATTATGATACCTATGAAGGGGGAGGGTCGCTGGCTGACTTGGTAGGCATGATGACAACTTCTTCGACCATACGTCGAAATTGCCTTCAGACATCGACGGGGGATCATTTACTACCGGGTCTGGTGATCTTGCTCTGCCCCCAGTGCCAACATGATGGGGGCGTTGAAAATCCCTATGCCAGTGTCGCGGCTGCCCCGGCCACCAACGCCACCACCTCGCATGCACGGATCACAACGATCGCCTCCAGAAAAATCCTAACGATATAAGTTAAATATTTGTATAGTCTAAAACAAGAAACCAAGTAGTGGAATAATAATTCTGATAAGAGCATGATATTCTAATTATACTATGAAAGATTCTAATAGGTGCATTATTCTAAATATATTGATATTTAGTTTTTTATCATGTTCTAGGTTTCTAAAGATATTTTAATTTTTTGATCAAACGAAATTACTTCTTGTAAAGAAAATTGATACCAATGATTGTATAGTTTCTGATGATATACATGGAATGAAACATAGTAGAGTTCTTCTTATTTTTCATAAAATTCTAGGTTTCTGAAGATATTTTAATTTTTTGATCAAATGAAATTACTTCTTATAAAGAAAATTGATACCAATGATTATATAGTTTCTAATGTTATACATGGAATGAAACATAGTAGAGTTCTTCTTATTTTTCATAAAATTGGTATGGTATAATTTATAATGTTATAATTAGCATGAAAAATAACATGTGCTTCTGGTTTTTCATTAAATCAGTTTTACTATTATAGATATAACTTAGTGGGGGTTTCTTATGTACCATTTTGTGGGTATAGATACATCTTATGATCCCTCTAATATCTTAAAAGCATGAAGGGTAACCATATCAATCAAACTAGGTATGCCTAGATTATGGGAAGCTTGATGTATGTAGAAACTTGTGCCAAATCTAATATCACATATGATATGAGTTGGCTTATAACATGTCATGAATTATTGGTGGATAACTTTATATTTGGATGTTCTATGCTAAATGTAAACAATCCACCACCATACTCTTTATTTTTTGTCAACATAAATTGCAGTTTTATCTTTTCTTTCTATGATTACCAACTTATTGACCTCCCTATCTCTAATATTAACTTCAATAAAATGGAGGAGTTAAATGATCACACCTAAACATATTTATATGCTCCCAAATATTTTAAAATCTCTATCCTACTACCACTATGGTAGAGGCTTGTCTCATTATCTTGCACTACTTACCCATCATTATATACTCCAATAGGGATCCTTAGGGCCCGAAATTTTTTTTAGAGATTCCAGATCTCCTCTTTGCCTTCTTATTTGATAATATTTAATAGATTTTGAACCAAAACTTCAGTACAAGATACACCATCCACAATAACATCCAAATGTTGAGAACCCACTTTATTCCTTGGTAGAAAACACATATAAAAAGCATCCATGATAGAATAAAGATGTTGTATATGGAACTCTATCACTGGGATTGCATGCCTCATTGTGACCAAGCTAAGGCTCTTTCCCAGAAGCTTGAATTAAATGTTCTACTTTATTACCAATCCATCTTATCAAACCATTTTAATCTAAACAAGATCATAGAAGGTTATAGAAATACCAATTTAATGCACAAATCTTTTAAAATAGAAAACTCAACTCCTACATCAACTGTCTCATTGTAGACAATGTCTGAATTTCCAAATAGACACATCAACATATTTAGTATATTAATGATAAATTTCAAACTCAATTAAACATTGTAGAACATACCCCTCACTTCCTCTTCATGTAAGATATAAATGCTTCATTACCCAATAAATTTTTGGACTTAATTACCCTTTATGATACTCCTCAAAGGAATATGTTCATTTAGCTATTTATCATCTAGGAGATGAAAAATCCCTAGACCATATGGTTAGTATTACCTTCGCTATAAGGAAGTTGGAATTACACCAAGAAGAACATGAACATCTTCCAATACACAAAATGCAACAATGATATCCCCCTGATATTTTTTAAATCAAACTCACATTTGCACTCATCAAAAGATGTGAAGCACTTCCAAAATCAATTAATTTCTTTAGATCAATGTGATTATTTCTTCCATAGCTCATCTCAAAGACCCATACTAACACATTAAAGTGGTACATTAATGATCTTGTTGATCATGAGTTGTCAATTTTCATCTCCAGAAGATGTATCCAAGATGATTATATGCTTGTCAGGGAATCCATCCATTGTTGTCAAATCCTAGGGACCCTATAATCCTCCTAAACCTTGACTTCAAGCAGGCCATCGAAAAAATCAATTAGAAATTCATTATTAACTACATCCATGGTTATGGTTCCTCAAATTATAGATTGAATGGGTCACTTGTGGCATCATTCTACACATGACTCCAATATCATTAGTGGGTCGATCTTTGGTTAGTTAAGTACTTTCATTAATCTCCAACAACGTGATGCCCTTTCACTAAGTGTTTTCATCTTGCCCATGTGAATTTTAGCTTGGGTAATTAAACTTATAACATCTGAAGGCATTCTGGACATCTTGTATAATAATATATTCAATGAATACAATATTATCTAGATTTAAATGATACTATTTTATTCCACCACACTGATGAAAAAATAGGATTAACATAGTTAAAATCTAAGGAATATTCTCCCAACTTTCTGGTACAAGGATTTTTTTTGATAACGGGGCCGATCCTATTCATTACTCAACATAATCAGAAATTAGATAGTTCAGACGGGACTGAGGGTTGTCCCCAGGTCATCAATGTATATGAAGTTTCCGGCTTTTGCCAGATTGGCTACTTCATGTGCCACTGTATTATAGGATCGGAAAACGTGCATAAAGGAAAAAGAAATAAAGTCAGCAACAAGGGCTCTACTATCCTTGATGATCAGAACAAGGTGGTCCCTCCTCTTTGTCAGTGTAGTCAGTGCCGCAATGATAGTGATCAAATCAGACTCGGCCTCCAATGTTGTACACTCTTGCTGACGTGCAAGTTGGACGCCATCCAAAATAGCTACCGCCTCACAGATGTCCACACTCCACTCTCCCCATAGTTGGTGACCACGAATAGCTGCTTCACGCCCCAGGTGGTCTCGTCCCATAGCGCCCACGCCCGTCCTCGTGGTGGTTTTCACCGTTGCGTCGGTGTTTATCTTCACTATCCCCATCCCCGACCTCTACCATCGCTTAACAAGAATGGTACTCTGCAGCTGTTTCTGTCCCTGTGGCAGTTCCCATGAACTCCATGCATCAAGGATGTATGCATGTGCTGCCCTAGTAAAGAAAAATAGACATATCCCATCTTTCTAGAACAATTTATGATTTCTATACGTCCACAACCCCCACATGTTGGCGGCTGCATCCGTAAACTCCTGTTGATCTAACCCATCATGTAGCTCCAGAAGAATCTTCCTAGGCGATTGGATATGAGCCGATGCAATAATAATAGGCACAGGTGTCGAGCTCCATAGTTTCCTAGCTTCTACATAGCAAAAGAGCATATGATGGATCATCTCCTTTTCCTCATGGCATAAAGGACACATGCCATCCACGAGGTAGTGTCTGTGAAGCAATCTACCCATAGTAGCCATACCACCTGTAGCAACCCGCCAAAAGAAGTGTGCAACTTTTGGAGGCCAAGAAAGATCCCAAACAACCTTCTAGATCTGCTCAGCAGTCTCCCGTCTAGATTCAATATAATACCTCTTCCCTAACAGCCCCAGCCAATATGCCGATATGGTAGTAAGGTTTCCTCTTCTATCTGGACACCAATATAAGATATCCTCTAAAAGTCTAGTGCTAATAGGAGTGTTGGCAATCATCCCGCACACCTCTATAGGAAGAAACTGATGGGCCATCTACATGTTCCATCCTAGTATGTGTGGATCAATCAAGTCACTAACCATAGAAGGATGCCATATAGATGTGTCCTGCACTGTCGCCATCTCTCCATGATAGTTGTGTATCCATATGTCCTCCCAAACTCTAATGCTCTCTCTGTCCCCACTCTCCATTTTGTCCCTTCAAGAACCAATGCTTTTTCCGCCCAGAGACTTCCCCAAGTGTATCTAGGATTGTACCCCCTAGACGCTTCTAAAATAGAAGTGGAAGGAAAATAGTGCGCCTTGAGTACCCTATATGCTAATGAAGATGTTTTGGTCAAAAGCCTCTACACTTGTTTTTCCAATAGCGCTTGGTTAAAAACATGCATTTTTCTAAAACCAATCCCACATTCTCTTTTCGGCTTGGACAAAGATGCCCAACATTGCCATGATATTTTCTGCTCATTATCTTTAGCTCCCCACCAAAATCTAGCAATACAACTCTGAATCTCATCTAGTTTCCCTGTCAGTATCTGAAACACACTCATGATATAGGCAGGAATCGTCTACACAATGGACTTAATCAACACTTCCTTGCCTGGCTTAGATAGCAATTTTTCTTTCCAGCCCTGTAGTTTCTTCCAGATCCTATCTTTAATGAAGTGAAACACCTGCTTCTTTGACATCCCAATGACCGTGGGCAGCCCCAAGTATTTTGCATGTCTGTCAACTTCTTGAACACCCAGCTGATTTTTAATGGCCTCCCTTGTGTCCTATGGCACTCCCTTACTAAAAGCAACCTCGGACTTCAGAAGATTAAGTTTTTGACCCGACGCCTGCTCGTACTGGCTAATTATATTAGCTACATTCAGGCATTCATGATGAGACACTCTAGCAAAGAGAATGTTGTCATCTGCAAAGAAGAGATGTGAAATGCATAGGGCATGCCTATTCGCCATGATCCCATGGATCAAGTTGGCATTAGCAACATGTAAAAGGGAAGTAGAGAAAGGTTCAGCACAAATAATAAATAAGTAGGGAGAAAGAGGGTCACCCTATCGCAGTTCGCGGAGAGGCTTAGATCTTCGGGTCCGGTCACCATTAATGGCAAAGGAATGTTCCACAAACGATATACACTCCCAAATTTTCTGCCTCCATCTACTCCAAAATCCCATCTTTTGTTTTACAAAATCCAAAAATGTCCACTCCACCCTGTCATAAGCTTTAGACATGTCAAGTTTCAACGCTAGGAATCCCTTTTTATTTTTTCCTTCACTTTTCATCTTGTGGAAGAGTTCATATGCAACAAGTGCATTATTTGTAATCATCCTCCCAGGGATAAAGGAACTTTGATGCTCAGAAGTGATCCTGTCAGTGAACAATTTAAGTCTATTGGCCATAACTTTTGATGCAATTTTGTAGATGACATTACACAAGCTAATAGGCATAAAGTCAGACATCTGGACGCATTTCTCCACCTTTGGTATCATCACCACTGGTGTGAAATTCACAAATCTAATATCCACATTCCCCTTCCACCACCCTTTAATATAGCTAGAGATATCCTTTCCAACAATGTCCTAGAATTTTTGAAAGAATACATCCTTCATCCCATCCAGGCCTGGTGCCTTATTGGGGTACATTTGTTTTTCCACATCAGTAATATCACTTTCTAGGAATCCATTCATATTATCATCCACCACAGTAGTGACGCCCTTAGTTGCCTCCTCAAACTCCACTGGATTTCTAATAGAGAACAACTTTTGGAAAAAATCAATCACTACCTGTTGGATCTCCCCCTCCTCGGTGTGCCACACCCCTTGTTCATCTTTTAGCCCATCAATGTGATTTCATCTTTGCCTATGTAACATCCCTGACCTGGGTTATGAGTTAACCCTAGGTGTTTTGCCTAATTATGTAATTAAGATACTGGTGATTATCTTTTTGCATGTAATTAAGTTCCCGAGGAACATACTTTTCCTTTTCTGTCCCTTTTAAACAATGTTGAATTGATTGTTTTGTAATACAGGGACCTATGTGCAATTTACCCAGTTAGAAGGGTTAACTTGCAATTTTCACATGTTGAGATGTTCCTCTGATATTGAGACATCATAATAATGATTATGGTAAAGTTTGAGGGATTTCCCAAGCTTGAGCACCAAGGTGCAGCTGTGGAAGCAATCCCTGTGCTTGAAACCCTAAATTGGAGTAAAGTGCAATTTACCAAATTTGAGGGGTGCAACTTGTAAAATACACCATCTAAAATATCTTGTAAGATTCTTGTCATCATTTAGAGAAGAAATGATGAAGAAGTCACTTCAATTGAATAATAATATAATGAAAAACACCTTTGTGATTGAATAATCAAGGTGTAAGTACTATAGCCCTTTTATGTGTGTGCTTTAGTAATAGGTTGATCTTCTTTGACTTCATTTCTTGACCTTAAAAGAAGGTTGTCCTTAGAAATAAGAAGAAGGGACGAGCAAAGAAGAAAGGAGGGACTTAGTTGAAAGTGAGGAAAACCTATGTGCCTATGTTGAAATTCCACCCAAGTATATAAGCCCTTTTCCTCACTTAGCAAAGGAATGTTTCTTTCGTTTCCTTCACTGTTCCCCTTGCTCAAACCGACTAAGGAGAGCTCTGGAGCTCAGGAGGACGACCAAGGGAGTGCAAGGTAGGTTTGGATCCTTCCTTTTTCTTAAATTCGTGGATGAAACTCGAATTCAAGGTCAAATTCATGGCTAGCTCACTTGGCTCTATCTTTCTAGCCATCTCTTCTCAACTTTTCTTGGAGGATTCACCTTGGACGACCTATGGAGCTTCTAGGACGCCATTAAAGGCTTGGAGCTCGAAATCTTGGAGCTCAAGGAGCAAGCTTTAGGCGGGTTTTATAACTCTAAACCTATGCTTTGTTATATACATCTTTTCTATGTTTTTTGTTGCTAGTTCTCCTTCTTCCCTATCTTCCCTTGCTTCCTTGCAAGCAAATCCGTGAGGAACTGTTGCTGTTCTTGATCTAGAAGATAAGGGCGTTATTTCCTATTCTTAACCACAGTTTTCCACTTTACCATACGACCTCAACCAATTGTCCATACGGTTTACAAAACCATTTGGTGGGCAAACGGTTTCAAGGTCGTATGAAGGCATATGGTCTCAAGACCGTATGGCCGCATTGACCAAGCATGGACCATATGGGAATCCTGTTCATAATTATGAAGGTTAATCACCCACAACATTTGAGAGGTTAACTCCAAAGGAATCGTGAGATATAGGCAAAACAATTAGCAAATTCAATTGAATTTAGTTCTGATTTTCAATCCGCTTAATTTGCCCTTTTTGGGCAAACGGTCTCAAGACCGTATAAGATGGTTGACTAAGCATTGACCGTATGATATTACTGTTCATAATGATGTTAATTAATGACTCACCAAATTTGATGAACTAATTCCAAACGAGTTAAGAGTTGAAGGTTGATTACTAGGGCAAACCCTAATTGAAATCAGTGCTGAAATCACAATGAGCTAATTTGAGATTTTGGGTTGATTAGCCCAAACGGTCTCAAGACCGTTTGGGGAATCATCCAAACGATCTCAAGACCGTTTGGGGATCACCTAAGACCGTATGGAGGTCTGGGGTCAAGTATAGTTGACCAATTGAAGGTACAAAGATACCAAATTACATTGCAATTAGGTATTGATGTAATGATCAACTCAATAAATCAAACCTTGATGAATTTTCACTGGAGTCCAAAGGATGGATGGGCAAACGGTCTCAAGACCGTTTGGAACTCATCCAAACGGTCTCAAGACCGTTTGGTGACAACCCAATACCATTTGGAGGTCTAGTGTTAAGGTAATTTGATCAATTGAGGGCCCAATTACAATGGGTTATTAAAATAATCAAATTGCTGATTTGTGACTTAATTAAGGTTCAACCCCTATCAAATCAATCTAGATTTTGATGAATTCTTGGGCAAACGGTCTCAAGACCGTTTGGAGTATATCCAAACAATCCCAAGACCGTTTGGGCCAAGTTTGATCCCAATTGGAGGTCTATTGATGGGTTCAACTTCGATTTAATTCACATTGTTGAGTGTTGATGGTTGAACGTTTATAGACCTTAATTAAACCAACTCCAACCCTAATTGGATATCAATTGAGGGTCAATTGAGTGACCAATTGGTTAAGGCTAACCCTAATTGTCTCAATTGGTAAGTGGTTAGCAAGCTTGAGACCAATTGATGGCTTCAACATAGGAAACCCTAATCGAGTTTACCCTTTGAACCACCTTGGAGGTCCATACGATCTTGAGCTTTTGAGGTCATTCGACCTCAAGACCGTATAAGGTCATTCGACCTCAAGACCGTATAAGGTCATTCGACCTCAAGACCATATAAGGTCATTCGACCTCAAGACCGTATAAGGTCATTCGACCTCAAGACCGTATAAGGTCATTCGACCTCAGACCGTATAAGGTCATTCGACCTCAAACCGTATAAGGTCATTCGACCTCAAACCGTATAAGGTCATTCGACCTCAAGATCAAATGAGGGTATACGACCTCAAGATCGAATGAGGGTATACGACCTCAAGATCTAATGAGGGCATACGACCTCAAGATCGTATGAAGGTTGAAGGTGTGAAACCTAGTGGAGACTTTTGAAGTTAAGTCTGCCTAATGCCTTGAAGGCTTAAATGGTTTAATAGTTGTTCAACCTAAACCCTAATGATACCAAAAGACATTAAGGGTCAAGTGGTTAGTAAATTAAACCATGATGATGATCAATGTGTAATTTACCATAATACCCTTGAAAGGTTCAATTGAGTGAAACCTTGTTCTAATCAAACCCTAATCACTTAATAGTGGTGATTTAGTCCATGTTAATCAAAGTGGACTTAATCCAACCTGATCTAGATTGGTGTTATCACCATCTACAAGTATGAGGAGAGAGAAAGTATCTTAAGAAAGAGAAAGTACCCTTTTATGATGGAAATTCAAGTAAAGTACCTTCAATACACATAAATGTGCATGATTAGGGTAGGATCCACCTATGTGAGATCATGGAACCCTAATTATGATAAATGATGAATCTTAAACTAATCTAAGAGCATCAATGATGATGTTCCTCATACATGATGATGTTATGAGTTCAATTCACCATCATGTGAATAGTAAACCCTAATTCAAGGGTGATGACATGCAATATGAGTAGCAAACTCTAATTGATGAGAATCAGAGAACTTAGCTCTTATGACAAGAGTGGAAAGTATATTCTTGTTTTGAATTACCTTTATCAGTTGAATTAACCATGCATGTTCTGATATGAAGGTGATCATATCCAGGTATGAATCATGATACTATATTCATTGAAAGCATGTTGTTAGCTTTATGAATAGTAAAATATCTTGATGCCTTGTCAGTGGCATCCTATGTTTTAATGGGCTGTAAGAGCCATGAATACCATCAAGGTCAGGCTTTAGAGATGACTTGTGATGAGTATACTGAGAAATGATGATTGATGTGAGTTAGGTTCAATGCATTTAGTATTCTACTTTCATAGCTGTTATGCTACTGTTATTGTTTGAAAAACAATGTATGATGTAAAAGAATACTGAATGTACCTAACTAATCAAGTGAAATGTAGAGCCCTGATCATAGATCCATCATTGTCAGAGATCAAATGATGGTGAAACAGGTTTTCCTACGGGAACCCCTGGATCACATACTATTGAGTATGTGGGGTATATGGATGTGTAGAACCTTACATCCTAGTGTAGGAATTTGATGTAGATGTATAATTCGTCAATCCTTTACTACAAAATTCATACCGTATCAGTGGATGGTAAACATGAAACCTCCTGATGACGAGAAAAAACATAGATATCCGTATCAGTGAAGATAAACATGAAATCTCCTGATGACGAAGAGAGTACAGAACGCCACTGTAACTCTAAAATAGCAAAGGACCAGATTACCCTGGTGAGCTATAATAGTAGAGACACAAGATGTCCTACAAGTGATCCTCTTACTGACTGAGGAAGGTGAAGGTCATGAGAATCCGGCTCTTTCGATGACCTAGTATGATACTAAGGCACTTAACAGTGATTGGTTGGGGTATGAGTGGTAAACCTCATCTCCACAGGGCATAATAATAAGAATGTTTGAAAAACATAATCTACATCGTAGTATACCTGTTAAAGGTAACTATGAGCTAATTGATTGATGTTACATTGTATAGTGCATATGTTCTTCATGCTTGGTATATGTTGAGCTCTTGTATACAACTGTATCTGCAATTGAATACTTTGTAAGCTTTTACTGCTTAAGTTATTCTTTGATGTTATAATAAAGCTTCTGGCGGAGAGTTATAATTCTCGCTGGGACAATTATGTACAATTGTCTCACCCCATAGACTTCAACTTTTTAGGTGGACGTCGAGGACGGAGGAACAGGTCTACAGGTGACCAGTCCCAGCAGCAACAGCACCAGGAGCAGCAGTAAATCTCAGGTGGAGATTTAGCCTGCCATGTGGTGTAGTTAGAGTCAGTCCTATGTGTCCTCTATACTCTCAGGTCTTGGAGTCTTTTGGTTATGAGTTCTTGAGATTTTGTATCTTGTTGTATATAATTACTCAAGAAGTAATTATCATGAGATGTAAACAGTTTATCTCCTTTTATGAATGAAGCTTTATGGATTCAAGCTCTTGTCTCGAAAAGTTTTAATTTTCCGTGATTTTTGTCTTCCCCTGTTAATCGATTCGCTTCCGCTAAGTTTAAATCGTGTTTATATCGTGGTTTGGAGATCAGAGCCCACAATTAGTGGTATCAGAGCTCTAGGTCCGTTGAGTCTACAGAGGCATAGGACTTAGGATGTCGAGTCTATCCTTAGTATCTCTTCCTTATCTAATAGAATCTTCTGCTCCTCAGAAGAAGAAGATACATAAGGATGGCAGAGCCACAAGATGAGTACGTGGCAGAGAGTAGTGCTAGTGCACCTCGAGGCGGTGCAAGGGTTCCAGAAATAGAATAGCCTGCACCTGAGCCACCCCAGTTTGACCCAGATGACATGGGTAATCCAGCAGTACAGACGATGTTTGGGCAGTTTATGACTGCCATGACACACATCACCGACAGGATGCCCATGCCTGCACCTAGGGCACCTGCCCAGCCCGAAGGACAAGGTATCGGTAAGACGTTTGAGTGACTTCATCGTGTCAGAGCTACCGAGTACTTTGGGACTGTTGACCCCGCAGATGTTGATCTATGGTTAACAGAGTTGGAGAAGGCTTTCAGGATTCTTATTATCTCGGAGGTTGAGAAGGTTAGACATGCTGTCTATCTTCTCAAAGGCAGTGCTGGTCACTGGTGGAACATGGAAGAGCAGAAGAGACCTGGAATAGAGTTCTCGTGGGAAGAGTTTCGTCGGGAATTTATTAATAGATATTTTACAAAGACCTTCCTAGATGAGAAGATCTATCAGTTTGAGAGATTGAGGTAGGGCATGATGAACATTAGCGAGTATGAAGCTAAGTTCATGGAATTGTTGCGGTTCTGTCCGCACATGGCTGCCACAGATGAGGAAAGAATCAGGAGATTCGAGAAGGGTTTGAATGCTGATATGTCAACCCCTGTGTCTGCCTTAGAAAACCGAGAGAGATTCTCTACCTTCGTTGAGTCAGTCTGAAGGATAGAGAGATCTGTGGTTGAGAAGAGGCAAACCCAGAAAAGATATCCACAGTTCCAGGGTTCTTCATCTAGGGATTTCAAGAATACTAGATTCTCTGCACCTAACCCTCCACCACCCAGATCGAGTTCTCAAACTCAATGGTCACCAAGCAGAGGTAGAGGATGGAGTCAACCGCTTCAAGGGACTCACAGTTCTGCATCGATGTCAGTTACTGGACCACCCCGACCACAACAACAGGAGAGGAGATGCTACAACTGTGGTAAGGTGGGACACTTGATGAAGGATTGCCGTTCTAGGCCTGTCAGTGTGACACAGCCTCTGAGACAGAATCAACAAGGATCTCAGAGAATGCAATCTCAAGGAGCAGCTTGAGGACGTGGGCAAGCGTCTCAAGATGGATCATCAGCACCACCTCAACACCAGGCGACAGCGAGGTTCTATGCTATAAACCCACCAGATGCAGTGGTCAATCCACGGGTAGTGGCAGGTCAGATGGAACTTTTATATCCTGATATGTCTACATCCTGTGTTGTATCTGTTCTGATTGACTCGGGTGCTACGCACTCTTTCATCACTCATAGAGTGATTCGTAACTGCAATATGACTGTTAGTCATAGGGCAGATAGTTTGTTGTTGGAGACTCCGTTGAGTGGGTCTGCCGTTTTGCAGGAGGTATGCTCTCCCTGCATCCTCTTCTTTTCTGACCATCGCATTCAAGTGGATCTTATACCGCTTGATATGCAAGGATTTGATATAATCCTCGGGATGGATACCTTAGAGAGGTATAGAGTTGTCTTGGATTGTGAGTCCAAGTTGGCTATGTTTGCTGATGAAAGCAACACATGGATCTTTCAAGGTGAAAGAAAGATTCTACCCACCTGTCTTGTGTCATCTATGGTTGCTGATAAGCTGTTGAGGCAAGGATGTTATGCATTCTTGGCCCATGTGGTAGATGTTACCAAGGAAAGTTCCAATCCTTCCGAAGTTCCCGTAGTCAGGGAATTCGAGGATGTGTTTCCTGAAGAACTTCCTGGTATACCACCACTTCGGGAGATTGATTTTGAAATCAATCTGATCCCAGATACGAAACCCATAGCCCAGACTCCGTATAGGATGGCGCCTACCGAGATGGAAGAACTCAAGAAACAGCTTCAAGAGTTACTTGAGAAGGGTTTTATCTGACCGAGCACTTCACCTTGGGGTGCTCCAGTCTTGTTTGTTAAAAAGAAAGATGGGTCAATGTGGTTGTGCATTGACTATAGACAACTAAATAAAGTAACAATAAAGAACAAGTACCCTCTGCCGAGGATTGATGATCTCTTTGACCTGTTGCGTGGTGCAACAGTCTTTTCAAAGATAGACTTGAGGTATGGATATCATCAACTTCGTATTAAGGATAGTGACATATCCAAGTCTACCTTTAGGACAAGGTATGGTCACTATGAGTTCACGGTTATGTCGTTTGGACTAACCAATGCACCAGCTGCATTTATGGAACTCATGAATAGAGTTTTCTGACCTTTCCTTGATTAGTGTGTTGTCGTCTTTATAGATGACATTCTGATCTATAGTAAGGATGCTCAGCAGCATGAGCAGCATCTTTGCCAAGCTTTGACCTTGCTAAGAGAACACAAGCTGTATGCTAAGTTTAGCAAGTGTGAGTTATGGATGTCGGAGGTATCTTTTCTAGGACATGTTATATCTGCCTCGGGAATTCGTGTTGACCCTACAAAGGTAGAATCTATTCTACAGTGGGAACAACCGAAGACACCGACGGAGATTCGAAGTTTCTTGGGGTTAGCTGGCTATTATCGAAGATTCATTAAGAACTTTAGTTCTATAGCCTTACCTTTAACCAAGTTGACCCGGAAAGATATTCCTTTTTCTTGGAGTGATAAGTGTCAACAGTCTTTCCAGTTGTTGAAGGAGAGGTTGACAAGTGCACCTGTGCTTGTGCTACCTGAACAAGGAAAAGGATATGTAGTCTTCTGTGATGCCTCCAAGAATGGACTTGGATGTGTGTTGATGCAGGATAAACAAGTGATTTCTTTTGCTTCTCGACAGCTTAAGAAACATGAGGAGAATTATCCGACACACAATCTGGAGTTAGCTGTTGTGGTTCATGCCTTGAAGATCTGGAGGCATTATCTCTACGGAGAGACATTCCAGATTTTCACAGACTACAAGAACCTTAAGTATATCTTCTCTCAGCATGAGCTAAACATGAGGCAACGTCACTGGATGGAGTTAATCAAGGACTATGATTGTACAATTGATTACCATACGGGCAAGGCCAATGTTGTTGCAGATGCCTTGAGTAGGAAATCAGCAACATCAACCATGGATAGAGCACAACTAAACTCTTTAGTGTGCTCTAAGAGAGATATGTTTATCTCTTTAAGGCAAGACAATGTACAATTGAAGGTGTCATTGTTAGCCGGGTTGTTGGCTGAGATGCATATTAAACCTACCCTAAGTGAGCAGATTAAGGAAGCACAACAGGTTGATGCTGAAGTTCAACAAATTAGGTCAGAGTATGGAAGTGAGAAGCGAGATGGTTTCCATGACTCGGATGATCATGTAGCATGTTATCATGGGAGGATGATAGTGCCAGATATGGATAACTTGAGGAAGTTAGTCCTGGAAGAAGCTCATTCTTCGATGTATGCTATGCATCCAGGGAGCACCAAGATGTATCGTAATTTGAAAGATCTGTATTGGTGGCCTAGAATGAAGAAGGATGTTGCATAATTTGTTCTGAGGTGTCCTGTGTGTCAGCAAATTAAAGTTGAACACCAGAAGCCTGCAGGAACAATGCAACCTTTACCCATACCACAGTGGAAGTGGGATCATGTTACCATGGACTTTGTTGTTGGCCTACCCAGGACAAACAAAGGACATGATTCCATTTGAGTAGTTGTAGATAGGTTGACCAAGACAGCGCATTACTTACCTGTCAAAACAACCTTTTCTGCTGAAAGGTTATCACAGTTGTATGTGCAAGAGATAGTGCGTTTGCACGGTGTTCCTGTCACAATAGTTTCTGACATAGGTCCTCAGTTTACAAGTCGTTTTTGGGAACAGTTACACAGAGCCTTAGGCACCAAGCTAAGGTTTAGTACGGCCTTTCATCCACAGACTGATGGACAGTCGGAAAGGACCATACAGACCTTAGAAGACCTGTTGAGAGCATGTGTTCTCTAGTTTACCGGAAGTTGGGATCTACACCTAAGCTTGATAGAGTTTGCCTATAACAATAGCTATCAACATAGTATTGATATGGCACCTTATGAAGCCTTATATGGTAGACGTTGTAGATCACCTTTGTGTTGGTTTGAGACTGGTGAGCATCATTTGTTAGGTCCTGATCTTGTGCAGCAGACCACAGAGAAGATTAAAGTAATACAACAACAGATTAAGACTGCACAGGATAGGCAGAAATCTTATGCTGACAAATGTCTTAGACCCTTAGAGTTCCAGGTTGGAGACAGAGTGTATCTCAAGGTCTCGCCTTGGAAAGGAGTCCTTCGTTTTGGAAGGAAAGGGAAGTTAGCTCCTAGATTTATGGGGCCTTATCCAATCATTGAACGGATTGGAAAAGTAGCCTATAAACTAGAGCTGCCACCAGAGTTACAGAGGCTACATCCTATGTTTCATATTTCTATGCTAAAGAAATGTCACCCTGATACTGAGTCAATTCTACAACCTATGGAGGTAGAATTGAATGATAATATATCTTATGAGGAAGGACTGATGTCAATCCTTGATAACAGAATTAAAAATTTAAAGAAGAAAGATATAAACCTTATGAAAGTCCTCTGGAACCACCGTGGTGTTGAAAAAGCCACTTGGGAACTAGAGGATGAGATGAGAAGGAAGTATCCTGCCCTTTTCTCTTAATATGTTTTATCGATTTCGGGGACGAAATCCTTGTAAGGGGTGGATAATTTGTAACATCCCTGACCTGGGTTATGAGTTAACCCTAGGTGTTTTGCCTAATTATGTAATTAAGATACTGGTGATTATCTTTTTGCATGTAATTAAGTTCCTGAGGAACATACTTTTCCTTTTCTGTCCCTTTTAAACAATGTTGAATTGATTGTTTTGTAATACAGGGACCTATGTGCAATTTACCCAGTTAGAATGGTTAACTTGCAATTTGCACATTTTGAGATGTTCCTCTGATGTTGAGACATCATAAGAATGATTATGGTAAAGTTTGAGGGATTTCCCAAGCTTGAGCACCAAGGTGCAGCTGTGGAAGCAATCCCTGTGCTTGAAACCCTAAATTGGAGTAAAGTGCAATTTACCCAATTTGAGGGGTGCAACTTGTAAAATACACCATCTAAAATATCTTTAAGATTCTTGTCATCATTTAGAGAAGAAATGATGAAGAAGTCACTTCAATTGAATAATCATATAATGAAAAACACCTTTGTGATTGAATAATCAAGGTGTAAGTACTATAGCCCTTTTATGTGTGTGCTTTAGTAATAGGTTGATCTTCTTTGCCTTCATTTCTTGACCTTAGAAGAAGGTTGTCCTTAGAAATAAGAAGAAGGGACGAGCAAAGAAGAAAGGAGGGACTTAGTTGAAAGTGAGGAAAACCTATGTGCCTATGTTGAAATTCCACCCCAAGTATATAAGCCCTTTTCCTCACTTAGAAAAGGAATGTTTCTTTCGTTTCCTTCACTGTTCCCCTTGCTCAAACCGACTAAGGAGAGCTCTGGAGCTCAGGAGGACGACCAAGGGAGTGCAAGGTAGGTTTGGATCCTTCCTTTTTCTTAAATTCTTGGATGAAACTCGAATTCAAGGTCAAATTCATGGCTAGCTCACTTAGCTCTATCTTTCTAGCCATCTCTTCTCAACTTTTCTTGGAGGATTCACCTTGGCCGACCTGTGGAGCTTCTAGGACGCCATTAAAGGCTTGGAGCTCGAAAGCTTGGAGCTCAAGGGGAAAGCTTTAGGCGGGTTTTATAACTCTAAACCTATGCTTTGTTATATACATCTTTTCTATGCTTTTAGTTGCTAGTTCTCCTTCTTCCCTATCTTCCCTTGCTTCCTTGCAAGAAAATCCGTGAGGAACTGTTTCTGTTCTTGAGCTAGAAGATAAGGGCGTTATTTCCTATGCTTATCCACAGTTTTCCACTTTACCATACGACCTCAACCAATTGTCCATACGGTTTACAAAACCGTTTGGTGGGCAAACGGTTTCAAGGTCGTATGAAGGCATACGGTCTCAAGACCGTATGGCCACGTTGACCAAGCGTGGACCGTATGGGAATCCTGTTCATAATTATAAAGGTTAATCACCCACAAAATTTGAGAGGTTAACTCCAAAGGAATCGTGATATATAGGCAAAACAATTAGCAAATTCAATTGCATTTAGTTCTGATTTTCAATCCGCTTAATTTGCCCTTTTTGGGCAAACGGTCTCAAGACCGTATAAGATGGTTGACTAAGCATTGACCGTATGAGATTACTGTTCATAAGGATGTTACTTAATGACTCACCAAATTTGATGAACTAATTCCAAACGAGTTAAGAGTTGAAGGTTGATTACTAGGGTAAACCCTAATTGAAATCAGTGCTGAAATCACAATGAGCTAATTTGAGATTTTGGGTTGATTAGCCCAAACGGTCTCAAGACCATTTGGGGAATCATCCAAATGATCTCAAGACCGTTTGGGGATCACCTAAGACCGTATGGAGGTCTGGGGTCAAGTATAGTTGACCAATTGAAGGTACAAAGATACCAAATTACATTGCAATTAGGTATTGATGTAATGATCAACTCAATAAATCAAACCTTGATGAATATTCACTAGAGTCCAAAGGATGGATGGGCAAACGGTCTCAAGACCGTTTGGAACTCATCCAAACGGTCTCAAGACCGTTTGGTGACAACCCAAGACCGTTTGGAGGTCTAGGGTTAAGGTAATTTGATCAATTGAGGGCCCAATTACAATGGGTTATTAAAATAATCAAATTGCTGATTTGTGACTTAATTAAGGTTCAACCCCTATCAAATCAATATAGATTTTGATGAATTCTTGGGCAAATGGTCTCAAGACCGTTTGGAGTATATCTAAACGATCCCAAGACCGTTTGGGCCAAGTTTGAGCCCAATTGGAGGTCTATTGATGGGTTCAACTTCGATTTAATTCACATTGTTGAGTGTTGATGGTTGAACGTTTATAGACCTTAATTAAACCAACTCCAACCCTAATTGGATATCAATTGAGGGTCAATTGAGTGACCAATTGGTTAAGGCTAACCCTAATGGTCTCAAATGGTAAGTGGTTAGCAAGCTTGAGACCAATTGATGGCTTCAACATAGGAAACCCTAATCGAGTTTACCCTTGGAACCACCTTGGAGGTCCATACGATCTTGAGCTTTTGAGGTCATTCGACCTCAAGACCGTATAAGGTCATTCAACCTCAAGACCGTATAAGGTCATTTGACCTCAAGACCATATAGGGTCATTCGACCTCAAGACCGTATAAGGTCATTCGACCTCAGACCGTATAAGGTCATTCGACCTCAGACCGTATAAGGTCATTCGACCTCAAACCGTATAAGGTCATTCGACCTCAAACCGTATAAGGTCATTCGACCTCAAGATCGAATGAGGGTATACGACATCAAGATCAAATGAGGGTATACGACCTCAAGATCGAATGAGGGCATACGACCTCAAGATCGTATGAAGGTTGAAGGTGTGAAACCTAGTGGAGACTTTTGAAGTTAAGTCTGCCTAATGCCTTGAAGGCTTAAATGGTTTAATAGTTGTTCAACCTAAACCCTAATGATACCAAAAGACATTAAGGGTCAAGTGGTTAGTAAATTAAACCATGATGATGATCAATGTGTAATTTACCATAATACCCTTGAAAGGTTCAATTGAGTGAAACCTTGTTCTAATCAAACCCTAATCACTTAATAGTGGTGATTTAGTCCATGTTAATCAAAGTGGACTTAATCCAACCTGATCTAGATTGGTGTTATCACCATCTACAACTATGAGGAGAGAGAAAGTATCTTAAGAAAGAGAAAGTACCCTTTTATGATGGAAATTCAAGTAAAGTATCTTCAATACACATAAATGTGCATGATTAGGGTAGGATCCACCTATGTGAGATCATGGAACCCTAATTATGATAAATGATGAATCTTAAACTAATCTAAGAGCATCAATGATGATGTTCCTCATACATGATGATGTTATGAGTTCAATTCACCATCATGTGAATAGTAAACCCTAATTCAAGGGTGATGACATGCAATATGAGTAGCAAACTCTAATTGATGAGAATCAGAGAACTTAGCTCTTATGACAAGAGTGGAAAGTATATTCTTGTTTTGAATTACCTTTATCAGTTGAATTAACCATGCAGGTTCTGATATGAAGGTGATCATATCCAGGTATGAATCATGATACTATATTCATTGAAAGCATGTTGTTAGCTTTATGAATAGTAAAATATCTTGATGCCTTGTCAGTGGCATCCTATGTTTTAATGGGTTGTAAGAGCCATGAATACCATCAAGGTCAGGATTTAGAGATGACTTGTGATGAGTATACTGAGAAATGATGATTGATGTGAGTTAGGTTTGTTGTATTTAGTATTCTACTTTCATAGCTGTTATGCTACTGTTATTGTTTGAAAAACAATGTATGATGTAAAAGAATACTGAATGTACCTAACTAATCAAGTGAAATGTAGAGCCCTGATCATAGATCCATCATTGTCAGAGATAAAATGATGGTGAAACAGGTTTTCCTACGGGAACTCCTGGATCACATACTGTTGAGTATGTGGGGTATATGAATGTGTAGAACCTTACATCCTAGTGTAGGAATTTGATGTAGATGTATAATCCGTCAATCCTTCACTACAAAATTCATACCGTATCAGTGGATGGTAAACATGAAACCTCCTGATGACGAGAAAAAACATAGATATCCGTATCAGTGAAGATAAACATGAAATCTCCTGATGACGAAGAGAGTACAGAACGCCACTGTAACTCTAAAATAGCAAAGGACCAGATTACCCTGGTGAGCTATAATAGTAGAGACACAAGATGTCCTACAAGTGATCCTCTTACTGACTGAGGAAGGTGAAGGTCATGAGAATCCGGCTCTTTCGATGACCTAGTATGATACTAAGGCACTTAACAGTGATTGGTTGGGGTATGAGTGGTAAACCTCATCTCCACAGGGCATAATAATAAGAATGTTTGAAAAACATAATCTACAGCGTAGTATACCTATTAAAGGTAACTATGAGCTAATTGATTGATGTTACACTGTATAGTTCATATGTTCTTCATGCTTGGTATATGTTGAGCTCTTGTATACAACTGTATCTGCAATTGAATACTTTGTAAGCTTTTACTGCTTAAGTTATTCTTTGATGTTATAATAAAGCTTCTGGCGGAGAGTTATAACTCTCGCTGGGACAATTATGTACAATTGTCTCACCCCGTAGACTTCAACTTTTTAGGTGGACGTCGAGGATGGAGGAACAGGTCTACAGGTGACCAGTCCCAGCAGCAACAGCACCAGGAGCAGCAGTAAATCTCAGGTGGAGATTTAGCCTGCCATGTGGTGTAGTTAGAGTCAGTCCTATGTGTCCTCTGTACTCTCAGGTCTTGGAGTCTTTTGGTTATGAGTTCTTGAGATTTTGTATCTTGTTGTATATAATTACGCAAGAAGTAATTATCATGAGATGTAAATAGTTTATCTCCTTTTATGAATGAAGCTTTATGGATTCAAACTCTTGTCTCGAAAAGTTTTAATTTTTCGTGATTTTTGTCTTCCCCTGTTAATCGATTCGCTTCCGCTAAGTTTAAATTGTGTTTATATCGTGGTTTGGAGATCAGAGCCCACAGCCTATGAGAAGCCTTATGGTGAAAATACGTTGTGTTATGGCCCCCCTCACAAAGCGCATCAATCCTTGCCCGAGCACACCAATAGGAATCTTCTTATCTATGCCAACGTTCTAACTCTTTAGATAACTCCAAGAACCTACCAAGAACAACCGCATCAGGAGGTTTCTTTTATTCCTCACCTAGAAGCTTTTCTACTTCTTTATTTCTATCCGTCATCAATCTGAACCTCTGTGCTGCCCACTTTTTTAGTTTTTCGTCGTAGTTTACCACCTTCATTTTCAGCTCACTTCCCTCTCCCGTTTGAATCCAGGATTCTCTAGAAATCTCCTCACAGTCATTTTCAGCCAACCACATGGGCTCAAAATAGAAATTCTTCTTCGGCTTGTGTCGTCTTGCCTCTCCCCCCACTATAATGGCAAGGGGGTGTGGTCAGAGCTGTAGATAGGGAGATGGATCACCTTACTGTACCTGACCAACTGACACCAGTCATGTGAAGCTAAGCCTCTGTCCAGATGTTCTTTAATGAGGGTCTCTACTGTGTGTCCCCTTTGACACATAAATGGACTTCCTAAAAATACCAGGTCAAGCAAACCACATGTATCCACTTCATCCCTGAAGTCTTGTATCCACCTGTGAGGTTTTGGATTTACACCCCACTTCTCCTCATTAGAAAGAACTTCATTAAAATCCCCAAAGAAAATCATTGGTAGGTCAAATGCACTTTTTAGTCTCCTCATAAGGTCCCATGTATGAAATTTCTGACTTTGCTCAGCCCATCCATAAATAGCTATAGCTCTCCACATCACGCCATTGTTATCTACCTACACTATACAATCCACATGGTTCTGCAAAAAACTTTGGATACCCACCTTAACATCCCTCCGACACAGTCCTAATCCTCCCGACCTTCCCTCACTTGCCAAGAAAAAACCATCCACAAAACCACACTCTTTCTTAACATGTTCCAATTTATTTCCATCCATCTTGGTTTCCGAAACGAAAACCAAACTAGGGCACTCTCTCCAACACCACTTCTGGAGAGCCTGCTTCCTGTCAAGGTTGTCCAACCCCCAATAGTTCCAACTCAAGATTTTCATTGCCCTTCACGGGTCTGGTTATCCCCAGATGCTGCTACTTGAAGCTCAGAACCTCCATTAGTACCTCCAACTCCTACATGTGTTCCCTGGTGCTTTTTTACTGGGAAAACTAATCCCAAATCAGCATCAATGTCCATACCACCTTCATCCATATCACGTCCTCTATTTCCTTTCAGAAGAAATCCCCCCTCTTCTACTGCATCCTCTGGCTCATTTTAATCTATGCAAACCTATCTTCTGACAATTTTTGGCATATGATTGAACCTACGATCTTTCTGTCTCACTAAACTCATAGTCAACTATATCTTTCTTCTTCTTCTTCCCCCATACACGTACCCTTGGTCTTCTCCACCCCTATTAAAAAACCATGCCATTGTTCCCTGGATACTTTTGGGATTCACCTGCAAGAACCTACTGACACCCTTCATGGTTCACATCTTGAGATTGCTGGATGTAAATTTTATCAGTAGTAGGTTGCTGCTCCTTCTCATATTCCCTGTGTACTTCATCACTTTGTGAACAACATTGTTTCCCTGCTTCCATTTTTCTCTTAGTCTGAGGATGATGAACCTCACGATCACGATGCTTGGTCGTTTCCATCATCCATGTCTCAACAACAATCCCACTCCACCGACACGCAGATGTGATCTCCTACCTCCCTTCCCCGCATCTTGTCTCAGCACCCAGATCCAAAACAACCTAACTCCCCGTCCGCTCCCCACTGTTCCACTCGGCAGTAGCCTTCCCCCCAGTAGTGTCTTCCCCCACCATCACCACCCCAACTCTCTCAAACCCACGACTCTGGTAGTCAGCAAGTGGTAATGTTCTTCCACTCCTCTCCCTCTCCTCGTCCCCCGGCCCCCTCGACCACAGGGTCCTTCCCCCGTGTTGTGGTTCTCCCGATGTGATATTCCTCCATCCTCCGCTTCCTCTTGCAATCCTATCCTCCTAGCCTCCCCATCCCTAGGACCCCCTCTCTTCTAGACCTTACAACCTCGAGCCTCCTCCATCGATGTACTCCCCTCACTTTCCCTCCCCCCCCCGACGCCACGACTTCATGAAGAACTAGACCTTCTTCTTCGTGGTTCCATACCATACACTTCCTCCATGAAAGAAACCCTAGGCTTCTTTGGCGAAGCCTTCAACAATGTGCCCTATCCTCGTTGTTGCTCCTCATACTCATCTATGTGGTCACAGTCTCTATCGACATGGCCCATCCACATGCACAAGAAGCATAAGTTTGGAAACCGTTCATACTTCACTTCCAGATTGAAAACTTTCCCCTTTTTATCCTGCAACTTCAACATTCATTTGAGTGGATGATCGACTTCCAGTGCTACCTACTCCATGTGCCCCAACCTGGCCACAATCATCCTCACAGCACCCTCCAATCTGTAACCCAGTGGGATGCCATAGATTCTAACCCAAAATAGCACTTCAGTGAAAGCGATCTGGCCCAGAAGATCACCGTCTTCCACCTCTTTTACATGCAACAACTGATTTTTGAAATTCCATGGACCACCCTCGACCACCTTCACCTTATCCTTCCAGTGCACAAATTGAATCACAAACACATCTACATCCAACTGCTTGAAGATCACCTTGTTCGGAAGCGACCATGCCTAGCTTAGCGTTCACTTCATGGCCCAGAAGTTATAGGGTCGATTCGTGTGTAGCCTCGCCACTAAGGCCAGCTTGACATGTTTGATCGGATCACCCTTCTCTGCCTCTACGATGATGATGATCTCCTAATCATCCTCATCCTATAACCCTAGCCATGTGCATCTGTGTACCAATCTTCTGCCATCATGTGACCAAGACCCGGAACCCTAGCCTTCCTTGAACCTACAAGAGAGAAAATCCACTCAGGATAGAGGGTAACCACTTGGGAGAGAAAAACTCCCATTGTCGTCCACCTAGACTCCAGAGTGCTAGGGTTGCACCGGGAGAGAGTTTCTGGTACAAGGATTAACTTTCACAAATCCTCCATTAATGGTACTGTGTGACTACAATCTATATGGAAAGACTCGGGGACATCTAGGATGCCATGAAGAAACTTACCAAATAAAATATTTTGAACTTCCTCTCTCCCACTTTAATATTTGGAATTCTATTTTGGACCCCATCACCTCCAAAATATATAACTTCCTTGCTATACCAAAGGCCACCTGCCTATGTAGAGCTAGCATAATCATTCTTCTCAATGCAACTCTCATCAATTCTACATCATATTTCATGAGTTGTATCCCTCTTTCTTCTCTTGTAAAAAAACAAATCTATGTAATTATATAATTCTTTTGGAAAGATACTCCTAAAATAAAAATGCTATCTAGTTAGTTGGAACACCATCTGTAACACTCAAACTCAGGGATATAGAGGAATTTTCTATATCAAGTTACATTATCAATGTATATATACTATAGTTGATTCTATCCTATATAAAAAAAATATATCATTTAGTATAAACATTTCCTTGCCAAATATTACAAAAAATAGAGCCTTTAGGAAAGAATTGCCAATATGAAACCTCCTCTTTGTAAAAATATTTATGAAATTCTCTTCAAATCATTAGCAAACAATCCAATACCACCATGTTATTTTAGCAACATCAATTTTTAGGTGGTCATTGGATATGTAATACTATCTTTTCTTGCACTTATCTTTGACTAACATCCCTTAAGATTTGATTAACTCAAAATCTCATAATCCACACAAAATCATTATTCTAATAGAAGCCTCCTCAAGAATAATCTCAGGGATCTTCATTTCATTGCCTCAAATATCATTGGTATTTCCTTAAACATTACCCAATCAACTAACACACATTTTTCCTAGAAATGGGGTCTTAGGTTTGTAGTATCTAAATTTATAAGTTCTTTACACTACCTAGAGTTAGTAGTCCTCTTGATATGTAGTATTAGAGAATAAAGTGTCCCACAAAGGTTAATACACATTTCTAGCTTTTAGTTATCAATAAACATATTTATGGGTGTCATTTGCACTCTAGGGGTATGCCTATACCTCACATATGTGAGTTTCATATACTGATAATGAAGATATTCTTCCCACTTACTTCAATATTACTCTCTACCTACAGATTTGGTATTATTTTACATTTCAAACTTCAATAATGCTCACAACAAGCACATGATTTGCACACAATATATACTTTTATGTGTACAATATCGAACTGTAACTGTGAAACTTGATCAGTTCTCTTTGGCGTTTTTGTACAATTGTTTGAAATATGAAATAAATAATTGATTTCACAAACACTTCCACAACAACATTGAAGTTATCCACTCTAACATTCATCTTTTGTTCTCTTCTCTTCTTGGGTATCTATTCATAGATTACATTGCTTCAACTAAGAATGATAAAGACCAAAGGCCCTCCAGAGCCTTCTTCAATCAATGAGAAGGAAGATATAAAAGCACTTGATGGATTCATATCCTTTGATTCCCTACTAGAGGCCTCTCATGAAGAAGCATGAGACCAAACGAGGAGGTTTAGATGTTACTATCTTGGTTGGATTTGTATCATGTTGTTGCTTCTTTGTTATGCTATTATATTGTTTTCCTCTTTGTTGTGTGTGTTATTCTAATGGGATTCCACCCCCTCCATTAGTCTTTGATGTGCATTATATTTGCTTCCTCTTATTGTGGCTGGATCCTCCAACCACTAGTAACTGATATGTTGGTATGACTTGTACCAATGTTTGTCCAAACTCCCAAACACTCAATAGTTCTCACGGTAATTATTACCATTTTTCATATAACTCGATGTAATTTTATAAATAACAACAAGAAATTAAGTTAGTAAAGATAAACATACAGTCCCACCCAATTCATAAGGGTTACAATATACATAATCCCTTATACAAAACTTAGTAAACCCATTCTATCTTTTTAGTAGATTATAACTTTTTTTCTCTATTACCCCCTTGTACTCTCAACTTCAATTGTGATCACCTCCATATGTATTTCCAGGTATGACATAGACCAAAGAATGACTTGAAGATTTGATAAAATTATGTAGAGAATACATTATGAAGTTATGCAGTTACGCAAGGCTTCCACCTACTCATGTAAGCTATTGTAGTAACGTAATCCATGTATGCCCAAAGGTGATGAGGCTCCAATGTGGAGTCACTTGATGTCTAAATATAACATATCCTTCATATATTTTCCTAGAAATATGAAATAAGTCTTCTAATGTCTTGACAACTTTTTGCCAAAAATACGTCATTCTTCTCCAACTAATCTAGAAACCCAATCTATGATTGTCTTTATTTGTTGACTCAGATCATGTGTATTTTGCATAAACATGGAACATGAACTATGACCACACTAAAATATCTTAAACATGTTTGACATGTGCAATTTAGTAAGGTTAGGAAATGATCAAAATTCTAAACCAACTTTGTTCAAAGAAAAAAATCAATTTTTCCCATATCATAAGATGGATTGAACTCCCCTAGTAAAACCAAACATCAAAATTTTCATACACCTAGAAATTGGTTTTGTGACTTCACTTTATGTAATCCAATATCAAATAAGTCACATGGTACAGTTATTTACTTGAATCAACCCCCCATTCATTTATAGTTTATTTTTTGGCCACTTGTTTATCATGTATTTTAATCTATCTGGACATATGTGGAAGTGTTTTTGTTCTTAAGTTACAACTTACTATTGGAAACCCATATATCTTTTAGGCCAAATTTATGATTATATGCCTAGCTCATTTACAAGATCAAAATTATTATCATAAGAAGTATGTAAATATTAACGACTCTAAGATTCATTGTTTTCCATACTTTATATATTGCCCAATTTATTGCATAACCACTTTAAGGCTTGTATTTTCTTCTCTCCCTTCACCTCAGATCGATACATCATCTACAAATAAGAGAAGTGACATAATTGTGATGTTCCTTATAATCTAGATTCTATGCATCTTCTTTGCAAAATCATCTTCAAACACTCTATTGAGTCCTTCCATGGAAATAGTGAAAGTGGGAGAATGGATCTCCTTGTCTGAGACCACTAGAATTTCTAAAAATACCAACCTAGGTTTCATTACAAAAAAAAGAGTTAGAAAGTGTCGATGCACATTGTAGGACTAGTTCAAACCAATTATTTGAAAACTATAAAGCTTATAGACATGGACATAAATAGTCATAGTTAAAGTACTTATAGGCTTTGGTTATATAAAATTTCAAACAAGTTGATCGAGTGCTTCTTTTACTATTGAATTTGAGAGAAGATCCAACAACAAGCATTATCCTAAATCTTTCTCCCTTTTCAAAACGAACTTGATTTGATGACATGAGTTTTGGAACTATAGAGGAAACCTTAATTCTCTCTTTTTTTCTTTTATGACCTTGTGCAACATAGAGCAACATGCAATAAGTATGAAACTAGAAGGAGTTCTTACAACATCCATATTTGAAATTAATGCGAGAAAGACATAGTTTATCTACCTAACCATGTTTCCATTTAAACATATTATAAATTATAAGAATAGAAGAAACCATTGAATCCATTTGGTTCTTGACTCACAATGTTCTTAATTATTGTCATCTCAGAAACTCCAATTAGTACTTCATTACTATCTTCATTTACATTATGAAGGAAAATGATTTGAATTGTTGGAGAAATTTCATAGATTTTGTTTTTGGATAATTGGGGAAACCCGTTTCCTATTCTAGGTGGAACCCAAATTCAACAAAGTTTATTTTATATCATTTTAAAAAGACTTTTTTATCGCCACAATAATGGATTTTTTATCCTCAATATATGTTTATTGTTATTATAATCATGTATTCAAAATCCTTCTTTTTTCACAGTGTCAACGTAGTGGTTTTGTATTTTTATCACCGATTCTAGTGAACACCATCATGTTTTGTTGACAATAGCAAATTTTTATGCTTTTTATTGAAAGTTGAGTCTTTCATAGGTTAACTTCATAGAGGTACAACTATCCATCTAGGGAGCATCTATAAGAACTACAGATGTTTCTGACATAACCCTTTATTTATTCAATTAGGTTATTATATTAGTATACTTTCATGATAAGTCATTAAATATTTTTTAGAATTCATAAAATTTAAAATTTGTGTATGTATTTGAATATATATCATCCATTTTAATAACAATATAATATATACAAGTGTATATATATGTGTGTGTGTGTGTATATATATATATATATATATATATATATATATATATATATATATATATATAGAGAGAGAGAGAGAGAGAGAGAGAGAGAGAGAGTCAATCTAGAATACACTCGAGTGTACAGATCACGCCGTACACCCCAATGGTGTTTGCCTATCTAGACTATGTTTTTTCAAAATATAATCCATTGATCTTCATGATTAAAATAATAATAGGTCATATATAAATTTTGAACTCATTTGGATGAGTGTAAGTCACTCATCCAAGGACAACAAAATCGACACACAAAACTAATTTGAAATACATGATTTTTGCCTCCTTTAGATGCACGACCTATAAGTGTCCAAATGAGCTAAAATTTATTATATAGTATGTTCTTATGATAATTAAGAAGTTCAATGGTTTATATTTTTCAAAAAGTTACTGCATCTTCAAAAATTATTGAGGTGTACAGTGCCTCCAGTACAATCCAGTGTACACTAACCTAACTATATATATATATATATATATATATATATATATATATATATATATACATATATATATACATATATATATACATATATATATACATACATATATATATATATATGAGAGAGAGTCAGGCTAGAATACACTCGAGTGTACGATTACGCCGTACACCTCAATGGCGTTTGCCTATCTAGACCTTGTATTTCCAAAATCCAATCTATTGATCTTCATGGTTACAATAATAATAGGCCACATACAAAATTGGAGCTGATTTGGACAAGTGTAATTCACTCATCCAAGGGCAACAAAATCGACGCACAAAACTAATTTGAAATGTCTGATTCTTTCCTCCTTTAAATGCACAACCTATAAGTGTCCAAATGAGCTAAAATTTATTATATGGTATGTTCTTAAGATATTTAAGAAGATCAATAATTTAGAATTTTCAAAAAGTGACAACATCTTTAAAAATGACTGAGGTGTACGGTACCTCCAGTACACTCCAGTGTACATTGCATGACTCTCTCTCTCTCTCTATATATATATATATATGTATATATATGTCTATATATATATATATATATATATATATATATATATATATATATTTATATTTATATATACATATATATGTCTATGCGTGTGTATTTGCATATATATGTGTGTGTATATGTGGGATTAAGAGAGACGATCTCCCCCAATTTCCCATGGTGGAGGCCGAATGTAAAAGAGGGTGGTAAATCAAGGAGGCAGCTGGGATTCAAACATGGGTCCCTTTGTTATAGAACACCATTCTTGATCACTCGAACCACTCCTTGTTGGCATATGTGTATATATATGTTTAAATACATATGTATTTATATCTATATCCATATACATATACCCTAATGCTAAACCCTTAAAATGGCATATGTGGAGTATGTTAATAAAATCCAACCACAAAGATTGATTCAATAATATATTAATTAGATGTGTTTAAAAAATCATAACTATATTTTATAAAAAAAAAATCATAACTATATTTCATATAGATCATGTGATTTAGTGATATATCTTTCAACGTATCTGTAATTTTTGTAACTTACCATTGATTACAATATACATGTTTTTCTTTCATTCAATGATCTACAAATATTAGCCTATGGTGATTATTAATACACATCTTATCTAATGGGTACACATCACATCCATAAGGTTGGATTATCAAGTAGACTTTATAATCACCATAAATGAAGATGGGAACATGTAGTCACATGTACTCATGTACACAATTATCTTAGCCATTTATATGTTAGGATGCATGTATTGGTCGGTACATGTAACTTGCATGTACTGACCATTAAATGGCATATGTGCAGTGGCGAAGCAAAAATTTTCTAGGGGGGGCACTGCAAAATAATGGTTCAGTATTGATTACTTTCATTTGGGAAGACCATTTTATATATGAAATACTATATGCTATAGGAAAATGTCTATATTGTTGGTCGATGTAGAGCATAATGAAACTCGGGATAAAAAAATATATACATGCTTCTCAAACCATTTTGAAAATACTAGTAAACACACACATGCCCATGCACGTGAAATATTAAATTAGATACATTTTCTTTACATCATCATAAGATTTTTCAAAATTAACTTAATTTATATTATTCTCTGATCAATAATAAATTACTACGAAAAACACATATCAAATAATGTCTATTAATGTGTATTAATTGGAGGATCAATTAAAAATTGGTGAGAGAAAATATTTAGAAAATTGATTGGTGCGGTTTGTTAGGGAGGACGTTGGTTTATTGTATTAGAATAGTCAAGAAAATGTGTACTAATGGGCCGTTTAGTTATAAAGAAGAGAGAATAAAGAGTTTTTTTTTTGTGTGATCTGATTATGTGGAGGTAGTTATTAAGGTGGGACAGAGAAAGTTGAGGAACCGATACAATGGAGGTGTGGGTGCAAATAGAGGGAGGGAGTGGAGTGGAGTGGTAAAGAGAGAGGGTGGCGAGCGGTTGTTTTGTGAGGTGGGAAGTGAAATTTTTGTGGAGGAAGAAAGAAAGAAAATTCCTACAAAAAAGGAGAGAAGAGAGAGAGTCAAGGAGAGTGCACTCCACGAACTCGCTCTTTTTATAGTAGTATAGATAGTTGAAGTTGTTCTCTTGTATGAGTCCACCAAATAAGTTGACCAAGCTTAGGTTTATTTAGCCACCAGAACAACTTTATGCACCATAATATGTTACCACAACGCCGTTAATGGAAGGATCAATTGCTCCTATTACTACACAATGTGTCTGAACTAATACATTATTTGTGATCAAATAACTACAACACAGAATTCTATAAT
Organism: Alisma plantago-aquatica; assembly: GCA_963693085.1. Classification (NCBI taxonomy): domain Eukaryota; kingdom Viridiplantae; phylum Streptophyta; class Magnoliopsida; order Alismatales; family Alismataceae; genus Alisma; species Alisma plantago-aquatica. The sequence continues at coordinate 1,053,785,076 of OY856412.1, forward strand.
TGTCCTTTAGTTAATTGTATTGGATTTTCAAAATGGAAAAACAACGTTCTTGGAGTATAAAGCAGAAATAAATAGGAATAGACCAGTGTTTAAGTTATGCAGTGGAGCCAACCAATTGCTAACCACTTAATGATTTATAGTAGCGGAAAAGCTGCCAAGTTGCACACCGCTGTAGGGACAGACTTATCCATAAAATAACAACGACAATATATGACTATATAATTGAAAAAAGTGTTAAACTTGTCGGTTGCAATACGATTGTTGATCAGCAATTGCCATTGAACACATTGTTGAGCGCACAAACAATCAGCATAAGTTCAATTTTTTCTGCATTGAGAGTTGGGGAGAGCACGCGCATGGTTTCCATTGAAGTAGAAAACTACTACAGCATTAAAGAAAGGAACTGAGTGTGTGTGTTTCCATCGGAAACTCGCATAAGCTTGTGCGTGCATAGGACGTTAACAAAATCTGACCTTATGCATTGATTCAATAGTATATATATATATATATATATATATATATATATATATATATATATATATATATATATATATATATATATATATATATATATATATATATTTGTGTGTGTGTGTGTGCGCGTTTAAAAAATAATAACCGTATTTCATATAGATCATGTGAAATAGTGATATATCATTTAATAGTATCTGCAATTTTTTCTACTTACAAATTGATTAGAATATACATATCTTCTTTCATTCAATGCTCTACGAATATCAAATTTTATGTATATATATAAAGTTGGATTTTCTAGTAGAATACCATAAATGAAATTGGGTACATATAAGTTACATGTACTCAAATACATCATTCTTTTATCCATATATATATATATATATATATATATATACATACATATATATATATATACATATATATATATATTTATATATATATATATGTGCTCATCTTTAATACCCACGTGGGTAGCTACCCGCGCACCCTTCCTGATATTTTTTTATTTTTTATTTTTTATAATTGTAGAGGAGCATTTTATCTAGCTTTCCAAAAAAATTGATCCAAAAATAATATTATTTTCCCCACCAAAATAAAAAAACTCATCCATATATTTACTGACTGTATATTTTCTGTGCAGTTACTTTTTATATCAATATAGTTACTCTTTTGATCAAAAGAGTTACTCGTGTGTACCATATAGTTACTCTTTTGGATGTGCGAGTAGTCAACGAGTAGCAAAAATCTGGTTACCCGTGCGGATAACAAATGAACAACCTATATATATATTTATATTTATATTTATATATATATTTATTTATTTATACAGACCAATATAGTTTTGACCTCTTATCGGTTGTATAGAAATGAACAACACACTCCTCCCAAAATAAGTTTTTCCTCCAAACCACCTATGCTGTTGGCTTTGCTCTAAACAATCGATGTTGTAGGTCATGTTCTGTCTAAAAACCTCACCTGCAAAATCCATATGGTATCAATTCCTTAGTAAGGACTTGATGGATGAGGGTTCCTTCCATGTGCTTCGTGAACATATATTTCTTCTTAAATTGGGTTATGTTGTTAGTTTTATTTTGTAAAGTGACGATTAAGTCCTTACTGAGGTTCACATTTTTATTAGGGATAAGGGCCTCTTTCGTTGGTTTTCACGTATCCAACCAAACACATAGTATTCTCTTTGTTGTCGATTCTCTTTACAAAATGAAGATTGCTTAGTTAGGTTGACATTTTTTTATTAGGGATAAGGACCTCTATCATCAGATTCCAATTGTCCAACAAATGACATAGTGTTTACTTTGTTCATTAATTTTTCTAATCAAATCGATTACATACTCCTATATCATCATTACATTTAAAAATCAATGATTAAGTTCTACTTAACAACACTTGTGAAATTTCCTTTCCCCCATTTTCTTTTTCATTATGTGATTTTATTGTGCTATGCAGATTTAGTCAGCTTCTGCCGTTGCTCCCTGTCGGCATTGGTATTGCCTCGTCACTACTTCCACTATTACCTAGTCGCCTCCCATGTATTAGCCTCTCCTCTTATGCCACCTCTACTACTATAGTCATAGGTGCCATTTTCTCTCCTCTTCTTCCTCTATTATTGCTACTACAAGTATTTCGTAACCACCACCTCTAGGGCTCCTGGTGCTTGAGTTGCAGCCACCACAACCACTATACATGTTGCTTAAGCTTCCACCACTTCTGCCATAGCTGCTACTGGTTGAGATGCTTGCTTCCACCATCTCCTCTGTTGTTGCTTAAGGTGTGTAGTCTTTTTATCTATAATTGTTGTTTGTTTATTTTATTTGTTTATTTATAATTTTAAAATGTATGTATAGTTTTTTAATTTATTTAGAATTATTCAAATAATCTTTGAATATTATGTTTGATATCATTACACATATTCGGTATGTAAACTATATATGTCTAGCATTGTTTATGGGCCTACCCCTAAGATAATTAATAATGAAATATATTTTGGTAAATGATCACTAGATGTGTGGCTTAGAGACTGGCCTTAATCTGTAAACCCTAAGTTATAAATCATTGTGTTGGCCTAAAAAACCATCTGAGATTTATCCATTTAGAGTAAATCTTTGATAGCCCCTGGGTTGGGACAGTTCTTTAACACTTAATATCACTTAGTATGTAAGTGTATAATGTGTAATCAGTTTTCAAGATATTCTGTCAATACTTCCCCGTTTGTTCTCTAAGTACATATATAGGTGGGTGTAAAGAGTGGGATAAACCACCCACTACTAAAATATGGTACACAAAACACATTAGAAAGAAGCGGAATAATTTTTTTCTAACTATATTCAATTTCATAAAAGATGGTACAAGATACATCAAAAACTCCCTTTTATGGTTAAATCATCATACACAACTAGGATCTAGATAGAGGGAAGTCTAGACTACTCCACTTTTGTCTCCAAGCAACATATCCATCAACTCTAAGTCCATACCAAAGCTAAGATCATCATGCCTTATCCATCACCTTGTCCCACATCTCAGTGGTTGGGAAAGCACCCAGCAAGAGGGAAGGAAAATTAAAGTATGTGTCACAAAACTATACTAAAGGTGACAAGATAAATATAACAAGTAAATCAGGCTAGGGATTCATCAAAAGATGAGACATCAAGAGTATGAGGCTTTAAACAAAGAAACTTACAAATAACAAATATCAATAAAGGATTTGCATGTAAATTAATATGTCTACCTAACTAAGTAGGGTTGAGGCACCTACCGGACCTCTAACCTATAGGTGAGGGGAGAATAAAACATTCACAGTCACCTACACAATATATTGGGGAGAATACAAACATTCCCCTAGGGTGATTATTTGCATGCCCTCTGTGGGTGGTTGTACATAAGTATCTCTACTTTAAAATTAAATAGAACATATAATTATATGCTAGCAAAAGAGTTATGGAAAGAGTAATCAATTTATTTAAATAACATGGCAGTGGGGTATAAGACCCAAATGAGATAATACTATAACTAATTTTGAGGCATAAACAAATTAGGTTTCAAGAATAATGGATTAGGTCAAATTAAGTCTCATCAGGGAACATAGGTAAAGGTATAATAAAATTTCCCAACTGAAGATGTAGATGCACATACATAGCACATACCTCATTCCTTCAGACCCTAGGATTCAATTTCATATTACTAATCAAGATTAGAATCCACTTTCCCCTATTTCATAATCATATACATGCATTAATGATATGTTCATTCATTAGAAGGTTAAAATGCTAAAGTTCCTAACTTTTTGTGAAAACCTTTGAATTGGACTCTAAAAACATCACCATTGTCTTAGTTAGGGTTTTCTGATCAAAATAACATATAATATGATGTATTTTGAAGATATTGACTTTTAGGGTTATTTTTAATGATTTTTAAGTAATTTAAATCACTCTAAAAACACTTTTTTGTAAACATCAGAATCAAAACTCGAAAATATTTTTAATGGATAAATCTCATTCTCTTGATTTCAAAACACTACTTATTTTCCATTTTTGACCACTGGAATAATTTATACTAATTATTTGATATGATCCAATCCTAACTTGCCACATAGAAAAAGCACACATAAACACTGACAACGAGCGGGAGAGAGACGGGGGCCCCGCGTCGCTGACCTTGGCCAAAGCGGATCAGATGCGGGTCAAACAAGGAAAAAGACCAAAATGCCCACGTGAAGAATAGAGAGAAGAGAGAGGAAGGCGAGAAGGGGAAAATGGTAAAAACACGGGTGTCATCTCCCCCAATTCACCCGCACGATGAGCCGATGAGCAACAACTAGTGCTAGCGATTTTGGGCAAAATCGAAATACACAACAAAATTTGATGTTCGAGAATGCAAAAGAAAGATAAAGATGAGACGAATTCAATGATACCTTCAATCGAGCCGGAGACGAAGTGAGGTGAGGGATATACCCACTGCAAATGTAGTAGATTCGGCCACTCTCTGGCAGCTAAAACGTTAATCGAACTTGAAATTAAAAGGTGCATTGAGTTGTAAAATCCACACACAATCATGGGTAGGGGTATTTATATATGTGAGGGTGATTTTTAGGGTTTAGATAGATGGGTGAGAGAAGATCTCCGTGCGGTTTGGGGTTTCTTTGAGTGTTCACAAAAACACAGAAATTTTGGGATAATCCAATGCGGAAACTCGAGGGGAGTCCAAAGCAATGAAAGTTTCTATATTTGATTGAGTATCGGAGGAGATATCCCAAAAAGAAAAAACCGAGTTACTATTTCGCTCTCCCCCAGCCGAGCCGAGGTAGGACATGACTGGGACCCGTCCGATCGGTGGACGCAGGTCCACGGTTTGCTCTCCACCGTCGGATCACGCACAAAGAGCCCAATGTCAGCATGACATTGATTACAATTTGCATTAATATTCGAATAAAGTGATATGTTAATATTTAATGAATTTCTCTCTCTTCTTTTGAAGGCTCAAATGATTTCCAAAAATATTCAAAATTTACACACTGACTGATTTTGATGTGTTGAATCCAAATATGGAATTTGTTTTACCTTTTGGAGACTTTTACTAGGTTAAATAATTCAAATGTTATTTTCTCTTTCCTCCTTCATTAGTGGTGATAAGATTCCTCAAATTTCATGAAACTTCATCCATAAGTCTCTCTAAGTGACTGGAACATGATTTTCCATTATTTCACTATTTGAATTTTTTTTATTTAATTTGTAGAGGATTCTACACACTTTCTCTCTCCTATTTTTACTCATTATTCAAACATTGTCCAAATTAGTTGCAAATTTTCCCAGAGGCTTATTTCTATGTTTAGATCACGAATTTGGAGTTAGTTTTCCAATTTGAGGACATTTGATATTTTATTTCACTTTATCTACTCATCTCCCATTATCATGTAAATAATGCTTTTATATATTTATTAATTATCCAAATTAGATGATACTTGGCCATTAAGTATCTTATAGCTCAAGGAAACGAATTTTTTCATAAAATTATCTTGTGGCTTCTATTTATGATTTTTGAAACAACATAGTCCTTATTATCCTTCTTTATTCAATATATTCCCTATTTTCTCCAATTATGACATTTATCATCCCCTTTATGCACAATTCGAGATTTCCTTTATTTTTCATATCCAAAAAGATACTAGAAAGTTCTAGCATGAATTTATTTATTCTTTTTATCACTTGAGTGAACATTTTACATATTAGACCCATTACTAAGCTTTCATTGAGGCATTTGTGCATAAAACCCAATTATTGAGAGAAAAGGTGAACAGATGCTCATTAGGCTATTATATTCTCCACAAATTAAATAGAATGGCCAAAGAGGATAGAAATGTGAGGAAAAGATGGAAAAGATGAGGAAAAGGCAAAATGCCCAGAACTCAATATGTTACAACACTCCACTCCTTAAAGAGAATTTTGTCCCCGAAATCACTAGCAATTAGGGAAGGGTGAGTGTGCAACCTCACATCACAAAACATCAATTTGTTCCTCCAACCATATAACTTCCACCAAAACTTATACTTCAACTACACCTAAGGGTTCAGAAACTTCACATACATCAACTAATCATAGGTCAGGTTCTCATGGATCACCTAGGGTTCATTATTAAGATATTCTTTTTAGGAGACTTAACATTATTTACATTTATGGATTATTAGGATTACATTCATTATGATATCACATTATCATCATTATATTAATTATGTCATGTCATATATACTTTATTGCCAAAAGGGTTATATTTCATTATTATCCAGGTAACATTATATATATACATATGTATATTTCTCATTTACCTTATTGGGAATTTTAGCATAATTAGGAGTTACTTGCCTATCTCAACATTCATTATTATATTTGATCATTGTCCTTGATAATTCGGATTTATACTTCATTATCCTCATATTACCACTTTATTCATTATAAAAATTATTTTACATGAAATAAGACATTCTATTCAATTTGTGGTTAAGCATACAATTATTCCAATTAATGTCACATTAGTTACTTATACTCATATTAAACATTGTCACATTGTCACATTATATTTATTGCTCATATTAATATCATCATTAATCATTTCTCATATTCATTCATTTATATTATTGATTGTGCACATTTATGTGAATCCCATCACTTCATATTCACATTGAAGCCATTACATGTATTTTAATGATCATGGTGGGATATATTACTTATCAACAAATTGATTCACACTAAGTGACTAATCACATGTGTATTAGATAACAAGGTAACTTGCATTTTATATTGATGACTTGATTAATATGTGATTAGATGATTATATATATCATTTATGTGTATCAAAGTATGTTAACTAATTATGGCTCTTAACATCATTAATGTATCATGAAAGGCAGTAAAGATGTATAGATGAGGGTTAGATTATTACAACTTATGGTTTAGGTCAACATGACCATTTTATTTCACTCATCCATCCTTAGTATGCATTAATTTCAAATTATGTTATAATTATCTTACTCATCATATCATTAGGGTTTATGGCATGGTTAGTATCATGTGATCCATAATTTTGTATTAATATGTGACTTACTCTTATTATGTGCATTGGTTATCCATTAGGGTTTGAACATATGAATTATTGAATACATGACTATTATATGTTCATTAATATATAAACAAGTGCATTGGGGTTACACCTATAACTTGTTTGGTAAAAAAACTAAGGATCCAAGCATACTAACCTCCTATGCAAGGGATTAGGGTTTCTAAACATAGATTAAAGGATAAGTCTAGGGTTAAAGGATAAATCTAACTAGGGTTAAAGGATAAGTCTAACTAAACCATTCTCAAGATCCATCATGATTCCACTGCACATTTTTATAGCTTTACTACCCAAACTCTAAGGTCTAGGTTCAAGGGATAAACTAATCCAAGCATGTTGTTATAAGGGTAAAAAAGAACCCATCTTGGTATATATATCCTCAAACAAGTCATCATACATAGAAACTTAGGGTTCTCAAAGATATACAACATAGAAGCCTAAGGTTACTATTGCCTAAAAGCAAACTATTTTGGGCAATTTGTATTAGCTCAGGCCAGGCCGGTATCATATAGGCACAAGAATCCTCGTAAACCAAGCTAGTGGCACGGAGGAAAATATTTCTATCCCCCGAAACCCTAATCCTTTCTAGACACTTTTTCTTCAACTTCATGCCCTAATAGTTAATAAAGGCAAACCTAAACAACATCAAATTATGCATGTTTTAGTTATGAGTATTTTAGGATTTTATTCATCAGGACTTTAAGGTGAAACTATAGGGTCCTAAATCAACCTATCATCAACATAGATCAAATCTTGGGCAAACATGTAACTTAAGGGAAACTATGCAAATCTAGGGTTCTAACTAGGGAGACAAAACTGAAATAGCGAGATTCCGATTACCATGGGCTCTGATACCATGCTGTAAAGAGGCAAGATCACCTCCTTACTAAAATATGGTAAATAAAACACATTGGAAAGTAGCAGAATAAATTTTTTTCTGACTATATTCAATTTCATAAAAGATGGTATAAGATAAATAAAAAATCTCCCTTTTATGGTTACATCATCATACACAACTAGGATCTAGATAGAGGGAAGTCTAGACTACTCCACATTTGTCTCCAAGCAACACATCCATCAACGCTAACTCCATGCCAAAGCTAAGATCATCATGCCTTATCCATCACCTTGCTCCCCATCTGGGTGGTTGGGAAAGCACCCAGCAAGAGGGAAGGAAAATAAAAGTATGTGTCACAAAACTATACTAAAGGTGACAAGATAAATATAACAAGTAAATCAGGCTAGTGATTCATCAAAAGATGAGACATCAAGAGTATGAGGCTTTAAACAAAGAAACTTGCCAATAACAAATATAATTAAAGGATTTGCATGTAAATTAATATGTCTACCTAACTAAGTAGGGTTGAGGCACCTACCAGACCTCTAACCTATAGGTGAGGGGAGAATAAAACATTCCCAGTCACCTACACAATATGTTGGGGAGAATACAAACATTCCCCTAGGACGATTATATACACGCCCTCTGTGGGTGGTTGTACATAAGTACCTCTACTATAAAATTAAATAGAACATATAACTACATGCTAGAAAAAGAGTTATGGCAAGAGTAATCAATTGATTTAAATAACATGGTAGTGGGGTATAAGACCAAATGAGATAATACTATAACTGATTTTGAGGCATAAACAAATTAGGTTTCAAGAATAATGGATTAGGTCAAATTAAGCCTCATTAGGGAACTTAGGTAAAGGTACAATAAAATTTCCGAACCGAAGGTGTAGATGCTCATACATAGCACATACCTCGTTCCTTCAGACCCTAGGATTCACTTTCAGATTACTAATCAAGATCAAAATCCACTTTGCCCTATTACATAAGCATATACATGCATTAATGATAAGTTCATTCATTAGAAGGTCAAAACCCTAAAGTTACTAACTTTTTACACAAACCTTCGAATTGGACTTTAAAAACATCACCATTGTCTTAGTTAGGGTTTTCTGATCAAAATAACATATAATATGATGTATTTTGAAGATATTGACTTTTAGGGTTATTTTTCATGATTTTTAAGTATTTAAATCACTCTAAAAACACTTTTTCACAAACATCAGAATCTAAACTCAAAAATATTTTTAATGGATAGATCTTGTTCTCCTGATTTCAAAACAATACTTATTTTCCATTTTTGACCATTGGAATAATTTATACTAATTATTTGATATCAGCCAATCCTAACTTGCCACGTAGGCAAAGCACACACAAACACAGAGAGCGAACGGGAGAGAGACGGCGGCCCCACCTCGCTGACCTTGGCCAAAGTAGATCAGATGCTGGTCAAACAAGGCAAAAGGCCAAAATGCCCCACGCGAAGAATACAGAGAAGTGAGAGGAAGGCGAGAAAGGAAAAAGGTAAAAACGTGGGGTGTCATCTCCCCCAACTCACCCGCACAACGGGCCAATGAGCAGCAGCTACTGCTGCTTGTGATTTTGGGGAAAATCGAAATACACAATGGAATTCGATGTTCGAGTATGCAAAAGAAAGATAAAGATGAGACGAATTCAATGATACCTTCAATCGAGCTAGAGATGAAGTGAGGTGAGGGATATACCCTCCACAAACCTAGCGGACTCGACCACTCTCTGGCGGCTAAAACATTGATCGAACTTGAAATTAAAAGGTGCATTGAGTTGTAAAGACTCACACGCAGCCATGGGTAGGGGTATTTATAGATGAGGGGGTGAGTTTTAGGGTTTAGATAGATGGGTGAGAGAAGAGTTTCGTGTGGTTTGGGGTTTCTTTGAGTGTTCACAAAAACACAAAAATTTTGGGATAATCCGATGCAGAAACTCAAGGGGAGTCCCAAGCAACGAAAAATTTTTCTATAGTTGATTGAGTACGGAGGAGATATCGCAAAAAGAAAAAAATCAAGTTACTATTTCTCTCTCCCCTAGCCGAGCTGAGGTAGGAGATGACTGGGACCCGTCTGATCGGTCATGGAGGTCTACGATTCACTCTCCACCATCAGATCACACACAAAGAGCCCAATGTCAGGGTGACATTGATTCCGATTTGCATTAATATTCTAATAAAGTGATATGTTAATATTTAATGAATTTCTCTCTCTTCTTTTGAGGGCTCAAATGATTTCCAAAAATATTCAAAATTTGAAATCTGATTGATTTTGATGTGTAGAATCCAAATATAGAATTAGTTTTACCTTTTCGAGACTTTTAATAGGTTAAATAATTCAAATGTTATTTTCTCTTTGCTCCTTCATTAGTGGTGATAAGATTCCTCAAATTTTGTGAAACTTCATCCATAAGTCTCTCTAAGAGACTGGAATACAATTTTCCCTTAATTTCATTATTTTAATTAATTATTTATTTATTTAATTTATAGAAAATTATACACACTTTCTCTCTCCTATTTTTACTCATTATTCAAACATTATCCAAATTAGTTGGAAATTTTCCCAGAGGCTTATTTCTATGTTTAGATTACAAATTTGGAGTTAGTTTTCCAATTTGTGGACATTTGATATTTTATTTCACTTTATCTACTCATCTCCCATTATCATGTAAATAAGGCTTTTATATATTTACTAATTATCCAAATTAGATGATACTTGGCCGTTCAGTATCTTATGGCTCAAGGAAATGCATTTTGTCATCAAATCATCTTGTGGTTTCTATTTAATATTTCTGAAACAACATATTCCTTATTATCCTTCTTTATTTAATATATTCCCTATTTTCTCCAATTATGACATATATCATCCGCTTTATGCATAATTCGAGATTTCCTTTATTTTTCATATCCAAAAAGATACTAGAAAGTTCTAGCATGAATTTATTTATTCTTTTTATCAATTGAGTGGACATTTTACATATTAGACCCATTACTAAGATTTCACTGAGGTATTTGTGAATAAAACCCAAATATTGAGAGAAAAGTTGAACAAATGCTCATTAGGCCATTATATTCTCTACAAATTAAATAGAATTGTAATAACAAATTGAAAGTCAAAACTTTTAGCAAAAAAAAAGTATGTGTAATGGGATTGTATAGGTCTATACAGAATGGTACTAGCATGGAGAGATTACTACTATGAGATCAATGGATGTTGATAGCAGTACTTGTGCTGAAGAAAAAATTGAATACGATGTACATGTGAACCAATTGATTCTGATAGACATGCTTGATGTGATGATAGATAATTATCGGGTAAATCTTACTAATCAACCATACTTATCTAGAAACATTGTGCAACATGTTGCAAGACTATTGTACCTAGGTTGTAGTAAGTTTATGAAACTGATCATTTTGTTGAGATTTTATACTCTAAAGGATAACAATAGATGGAGAAAAAAACGCTTCCCATATTTGTTGTCTTTGTTCAAAGAAGTTCTTCTTGAAGGAAACAAGCTTCCAATATCAACATACTAATTAAAGGAATATATCTAAGAAGATACATGCATGCCTGATTGATTGTGTTTTTTTTAAAAGGACCATATCGATTTGCAAGATTGTCTAAAAATGGGGCATCAAGGTAAAAAATGATGACTTCAAGTAAGTCCAAAACTAGATCTCTTGCCAAGGTGATGTGGTATCTGCCTATAATACCATGGTTTCAATGCTTGTGTTCTAATACCATGGATGTGGAAAATTTATCTTGGCATGCATAGTGAAAGAAAAATAATGATGGGATCATAAGAATGTGTTTAATTCCCCATAATGGAAGAAATTGATTTTATATACCTTGAATTTAATGAAGAAGTCAAGAATCTAAGACTTTGTCTTTGTAATGATGGGATGAATCCATACGATACACTAAGCAACCAACATATCTCTTGGTCTAATATGATTTTTATATACAATCTTCCTCCCTGATTGTGTATGAAAAATAAGTACAACATGTTGTCCTTGTTGATATAGGGCTCAAAACAACTTAGCAATGATATTAATGTTTTTCTTAAAGATCTTATTGATAACTTAAAGAAACTCTAGGGAGAAGGTGTGATTAACAATGGTGTTTGATGTATAGAGACATTTGAGGTACATGCTATGTTGTTTTGCACTATTAATGATTTTGCAACTTATGGGAATTTGACTAGTGCAATGTAAAAGGATCAAAGTATGCCCAGTATATGAGGAGAACATTGATTTAGTACGACTAAATTATGATGAAAAGAGTGTATATCTTAGTCTTCATAGGTTTCTTCCAAAAGTGCATCCTTACCAAAGGTTGTACAAAGCATTCCATGAATCAACTAAGGAATGGAGTTCCCCTAAACATATACTAGGGGAGGTTGTTTGTGGAAGAGTAAAGCACTTTACTAATGCATTTGGTAAGATATTACAGTATACTATTGCTACATAGAGTGACAAACATCTATTCAAGAGAGGTCAATATTTTAGGATTTTCTTTATTGGAGTGTTTTAGCAGTTACATTGTATTGATGTCATGCATGTTGAGAAAAAAGTTTGTGATAGCATCATTGGTACTTTCTTGAATATAGAAGTTAAGTCTAAAGATGGCATCAAATCCAGAATGGACCTACGTGAAATGGGTATAAGGAAAGTATTACCAATAGTGACTATCAATGATCAGAGAACATATTTACCTCCTACTTGTTACATGTTGTCTAATAGGAGAAGAGTACTTTTTGCAAGTGCTTTCTTAATGTTTGGGTACCACAGGGATACTCTTCCAATATCCATATATTAGTATCAATGAAGACCTCAGTTGATAGGTCTTAAATCTCATGATTGGCACACTCTAATCCAAGAAATATTACATGTGGCTATTTGATCTATATGCTGAAGAATGTAAGGTTTTCAATCATCATGCTTTGATTCTTCTTCAACACTTTATGCAACAAAGATATTGATCCTGTGAATCTAAGAAGTAAATTTATTGATCCATAGAATCTTGGTAAGTAGGAAAGTTATTGACCCTACATAGATGATCATGTAAATGAAATGTGGAGTGTCGTTCTTCATGGGAAAAGACAGTTCATTGTAGATCTTTTAGATGAAAAAGAGTACTATGATAAATATTATGAATTTAGTCCATTCTCAATTGGCTTTCCAAGTGTAAATGCTAAAGCTAGCACTGACTTATATATGAGTACATACCACATAGAAGGAATATTAATCGATCAAAGATCCAACAAATACTAGAGACATGTATTTTACTTTTTAAATCCAAGATGTGCATTTTACGTTCTTTACTACTGTTACATATATTTCATATTCTACATGTTACTTTTACTATCATTATGGAAAATCTTTTATTCTTTGTTTATTTTTAATATGACATCTTTCAGGTTGTGTCTGACGGTGAGGATGAGCACCCTAACGATGTGCACCATGAAGATGAGTTTGGTGTAAGTTCTATTGTTTTATTGCACAAATGTGCATTTTCCATTCTCTATAACAATTATTAAAGCTACATTTTTTATTACTTATATGTCTTTCTTAACAATTTTAGGATTGAGTCATGAGGATAAGAACCCTTAGGTTCTTGTTGGATCTTCTAAAGAGTAGTGTGTTCGCACACTAAAAGAGGCATCACATTGATGAACGAGTTAGTAGCGCAAAGGGATAAAGGACCGAAGTTGGACGTTGAATGTTATGATATAGGAAATCCTGTTGGGAATAACCACAATACTTTCAGAAAATATATAGGGGTTATTATTCATAGTAAAGTAGATATAATAATAGAATCTTCTCATAAAGTTGATTCTTACACAAAATCCTACATATGGAAGGATGTAGACGTTTGAGATATTTTGATTTTTTAATGATATTCACAATTTTGTTTTCAAAAATATGCCATTAAGTATTTGAATTTTGATAGAGAATCTTTTACCTTGATGAAAAATTATCCTAAAAAGGTGTCTCAATATTGTCGAAGGATCTAAGGAATTACAAGGCATATTTGATAAGAGAATACATAATGAAAGACATAAAGAAGAAGTTGGACACTTAGTAATGGTCCTATCTTGACCAAAAGGTGTAGGAAGCATTTGTTGCTTCAAGACAAACTAATGAATTCTATGTATCAAGCATCCTATGTAAAAATATATTCTTATTATTAATCATATGAATTCAATATATTACATATCTAGAATATATTTTGGATTTACTAGGCTTTACACAATGCTAAAAAAGAAAGGCATGCAAAAAATATGCACGACCACAAGTTGGGTGGAAATGCAATGTGTCTCCAATAGAGACTGGAAGCATCTTCTTCTTAGAACCCTATTTCTAGGTCTATCAAGTCTTCTACTACTCCTTCACCTTTACCTTTTCATAAGGAGTAGATAGGAGCAAAGAGAAGCCAATTTGGAGAAATATCCAACACCATAACTGTTGAGGTGGATGTAAAAATCATAAAATTTAACTGTAAGACTTTATGTTCATTTTTTACCTTGATTGTTATGTTTTAGTGGCCAATTATTATTGATGATTATTAGTGGGTTTCTATGAGCAAATAAAAAAAGGCAAGTTCATCCATGTGGGCCAAAAGTATGAATTAACGATTGCTCTGGGTACCCGAGCATCCTGGTCGTATTAGGGATGTCGAGGTTGATGTTAGTATGATATTTATGGGTCATCAGAGAATAAGCACAAATTTATCAAGAAAGGAGGTTTGTCGCAACAATAGGTACAAGATAGGATTTCAAATAAATAAAGAAAGCAATGAGATAATTTTAGGCTTCTAAGTCTCAACCTCCTTAGGCATTACATGTGTCACCCTATTCTTCTTACAAGGTGGACCCCCTCCGACATAGGTGGTTGCGAGTAATCCCATGGACCCACCAACTGACATGCCTGGTGTAAATTTTTTTGTGATATAATAGTCTTTCATGTGAATTATAATACCACTGTGTTTAAGTATATATAACACTATACATAACTTTTAGGGGTTGATACCATGCCATCTTACATTACTAGAACCTTCTTCTATGTCGTTGCATTGGGCAACACTGGTCCACCCCTTCTAGGTGACATAGTTTATTATGCTCCAATGCCCACTGATGTGGTTCGTGTGTCTATCAGGATTGTCTACAACACTTGGAAATAGACACCACTACCATATCACCACCCTGAGCACAAGACGGTAGGTGATGCAGAAGTTGGTGCGGTTGTCTGACCCAAAGAGAGATTTATCTATTTAGATGCATGATCAATTTTCATTTCATTTGTATTCATGGTTCTTTTATGCTTGTATATATAATTTACAACTGATATGAGAAATATACATATCAAAGAACCTAGGAAACTCCCTATATGTCCTCCTCCACTTCCTCCTCCAAATATTCAAATAAATTCTTGGATTACAAAGAACCTATTTGACTAGCAATGTCCTAAGTGTAGGGGGTTGGCACTATGGCTATGAGACTTAGAAGAAAAGTCGACTACGATTGTCTGTATCTAGTAGGATGTTGCATGTCAAAGTCATGATATTAGTATATTCTTATGAGATAATGTGGAGTTGTTTACTTATGATTGGTTGAATAAAATTGTGGTAAAACTTTGCATATGGTGAGATCTTATGGATAAATAACTCATTATATATATGTGAAATGTATATTGATTAATTTTATTATATATTAATGCATACATATTTATTTTGTAGCTACTTATATAAGGTGTGTTGACAAGTCACACTAATAAAATGTGGCATTTCTAACTCCATAATTGATTAGTTGTGTAGATAAAGACTCAACATCTATTAGTGATTACTTCTGCACCACATTTAAATATTTTGCACGCTTTATTTATGAAATTGACTCATGAAATTGACTCATGAAGTAATTTATGGAATTTGAATGCTATTTTGTTTGACTCTTTTCACCCAGTAATAAGTATTGGGAGTTGTTGATAATTGTTCCCCAGATTCTAACTGCGTATTATCTAGATCATTTGGGTGACTTGCGAGTGGGGGACACACAATGGAAATAGTATTAGTTATGTAAGTAAGTTTTTACATACAACAATATATATTATTTTTACATAATTATATGACTATTTTACGAATACAATTTATTGTATGAACTTAACTTATAGGGATATAAAAGTATTCAAATAGATAAAAGGTAGATACATTTTTTATTAAGTTGGAAGAATGTTGAGGAGATTTCTAGCTCCAATGCATATATATGACAACTATGTTTACTTTTATTTGTTAACACTTCACATAGTTGTAAACTTATAGTATCTTATACCAATAATAATTGGGAATATGGATACTACATGATGTAGTATATACACCTAATTTTTAGACAGAAGGTAGTAGACATCTATTGTATACAAAAGGTAATTTATATAGTCTTAATCATCATAAGTAAATAGTCTCATTTGATAATACAAAAAATTAAATCAAACTCTCAAATTATGTTATTCTCTTTGTAGTTGTTTGACACATTACAACCATATACAAATGAAGAGCTAGATGAAATATGAGAATAGAGAAGACAAATTTGAATTTGATTGGGATAAGATATAAGTTATCTAAACCATATTCCATTGTTTCTATATCAATGTGATGGATAGGACTTTTTGTAATTTTAATTTTGATGTAAGTGAATTGTTGGTCCATATGTGATTGTTGTGTGTATGTATGCATGTGTGTTAATGAATGTGGTGAGGAATGAATACAATATGGGTTGCAATTGTACCTATCATGAGAATGAAATTAGAGAATGAAATTGTATGTGTGTTTTTCAAGGTTGTGTATGTGCATGAGAATGAAAATAAGTGTTGAAGAAATGGTAATAAAAAATTGAAATGTATGTAGGTGGATGAATTGTATGTATGTGTATGGTATTGTTGGTTTTACATGTAAGTTGGCATGTTCTTAACTGTAGGTTTTACATCCTATTGAATAGTTTGACATTGTATGTTTGTGACATTGATTAATATAAAAAATCGACATTGTAAATCCATGTCGTCAGTTTTACAAAGAAACTGACGACACAACTATACTAAACTAGGTTTGCCACCCAGTACAACCATCCTACCCATATTGCAACATGTTCCTTGTATCCATCACGACAGTGATACCAAACTGTAGTGTCGCTCTAAGATCGTCAATTCTTCAATCACAAATTGATGACAAAATAGGTCCATACAACATTGGTTACTACATAGAAACTGATGATAATAGTTTGATCTTTAGTTTCAATTCTTTCACACCAAACGTACAACATATATACACTACTACAGAAATGACATATAACGACACATTTAGAGGCGTCGGTTGTATTCCAAAAACTGACGCCTAAACCCTACAACGTCGGCTGAAAACACAAATCGTCATCTATATGTGAAGACCGGCCAATTTTTGTAAGACACGAGTATTTATTTTTATTTAGAATCGGGTGCACAATAACAAACCGTCATCTAAATCACCCACCAAATCCAATTTTTCCAGTGCAAAAAAATTACCTCCAAAATTTCACATACGACGTCGGGTGTTGACCAAATAACTGACGACTAAAGGTTTTTCACGAGACAAAAATCGGCCCCATTTTTGTCGTCGGTTTTCCTACAATAACCGACGTAGATGTGTGTTTGCGCACTATCCCCGTGAAATTTTTTACCCCCCTTTGGAGGTTTTTTATGGCAACCGACGACTATTGTCGTAATTCAAGAACATTTTTTTGTCGGCATATGTAGATAGACATCGGTTTTTCTAGTTGAAACCGACGACTATGATTGAACATAGGTGTCAGTTCTTTGTGGTGACCGATGCTTTTGGAACTTAGGTGTCGGTTTATGAAACAACTAACGAAGATGGTAAACTTAATAGCACCCGCGAAACAGACTCTTCCCCGTTCTCTGTTTCATAGCGATTTCACCAGCGCTAGGTCTGGCGATTATCTCTATTACCACTCGTTGTGTCGCCGATCTCTCTACACTGGTCACCTGTCGCCTACCGCCACCGCTACTGCTCGCCGCCAGTGCTACCCCTACTGCCGGATTGCTTCCCCTACTTCTCACTGCCACTGCTACCGCTACTGTTTCCACTTAGAACATGAGCTCGCCACCGTTGCCACGACAGGTACTTTTCTCCACGCCGGCCTGCTCCTCTTCTTCCTCCACTCTTCAACATGCCTAGGTCCCAGTCCCAGCTCCAGCTCTACTTGTGAGTCTGTCTACACCCTCAACACCCGAGCAGGTGTCGCACCACCCACCAGTATCTGCTCTGCACACGACCGATCAGGCCAGAGGGGTGGAGATGTTGTTGTGAAATCACAGGTTGGCACGGTTGTGGTGGTAGCATGGTTGTGCTAGGTAGAATGGTCGTGGTGGTTGATTTTGTGTTGTGAATCCATATTGTATGATATAGATTGATGATGATAATGTTTTCTTTCTCTCTTGATTAACTAATCCAAATGAAATCTGACCTAATGTGCATGTTGCCATATTTGAGACCTAATCTTGTACACATTTCACCCTAATCTTGTATTAACTATATTGCTCAATTATGAATGATAGGATACCTACATTTGTGTGTAATGATTATCTTGATGATGAACATGCATGTACATTGGAGATGTTGAAATCAATGTTATAGAATATGATACCTAGACTAGGGTATGATTAAGACTACAAGATGTTTCTATTGTAAATCAATCTAGGATATAAACAAATCTTGTGATTACATATATTTGTGCTTCTAATCCTCATGCTTGACCTAATTCAATAAATTTTAATACATGCTGAAATAAGATTCAAACTTGTCCATCCTAGCATCCTAATTTGATTTGATTATGTGCTTTGAACCTTGAAACATGCGTGTTAAAGATACATTGATGTTGAATCTCAAACTTAACTCACATGTGGGTCTTCTATTTCTAAAATGATTATGTGAACTCCTACATTAGTAACATATATTATTCTTTGTGCACCCAAATACCTTGTGAATCATGTATGCGCCCTAAGGTGATTAAATGTCTAAATATTGACTTGAAATATGACCTAGTATGTATGTTGATATATGAATCTCTAGTTAAAACTTCAAGATTGACCCCTAATTAATACATTATAACAGAATTGAATCGTACATTTGTGTTGTTGCAGGTGATGTTGACTTCCTATTGATTTGCATATATTTCTTCTTTAGCCTTCAAGTGAGGTATAATATTGTCACTCTCCCAATGTGCCATTAGGCTTCATTTTGATTCAAATCTTTGATATATGGAGTCATGGTTTATTTACTATTTAGTATTTACTGACAAGCATGATTAAATGATGTTACACAAAACTTAGGATATGAATGATGAAACTAGGATTGTAGGTATAAGAATGACAACATACATGTATTTGTTGGCCTAGAAACCCGTCCAAGATTTACTCATTAGGAGTAAATCTTGGATAGTCCTCAGTTTGGGGCTGTTCTTGAACACTTAATCTCACTTAGGATGTAAGTGTATAATGTGTATTGCATTTTCAAGACAATTTTGGTAGAATTTCCCCGTTTGTTCTCCAAGTACATATGTACTTGGACAATAGCGGGGAAATGCTGCCAAAAGTTTCTTAAAAACCCAATACACATTATACACTTACTAGTGAGATTAGGTGTTCAAGAATAGGATAGGTGGTACACATTTATTATATATAAGACCTTAAACTCTAAACTTTTACATTTATTATATATAAGACCTTAAACTCTAAACTTTTAACCATAAACCCTAATCTTTAACCCTAGACCCTAATCTTTTAGCCCTAAACCCTAATATATACTTGTTTTTTCTTTGATCATAGAATGAATAGATCATGGATGTCCATTCTAAATTTTTGCACCCCAGAGTTTATTTCTGGTCTTGATCAGTTTATTAGATTTTCCGAGGAGCATAGGAAACAACCTGGAGATAGATTCTACTGTCCGTGTAGGCATTGCAGTAACAACTTGAAAGTTAGTACTGGTGACGAAATCAAAAGTCATGTCATGTGCAACGGGATTGTACAAGGCTATACAGAATGGCACTCGCATGGAGAGATTCCAAACCTAAAATCATTGGATGTTGATAGCAGTTCTTGTATGGAAGAATAAATTGCCTCTGATGATGTAGATGTGAACAAACCAGTTCCAGTAGACATTGTTGATGTGATGCTGGATAGTTGTGGGGTAGAGCACACCGATCCACCTCCCATGTTTAGAAACATTATACACACATGTTGTACTATGTTTACGAAGCTTACCACTGTGTTGAGATTGTATAAGCTAAAAATTAACAATAGATGGAGCGACAAAAGCTTCACGTCATTGTTGTCTTTGTTGAAAGAAATTCTTTCTGAAGGAAATGAGCTGCCAATATCAACATACCAGTTAAAGAAATTGTTGTGCCCAATGGGAATGGAGGCCAAGAAGATACATGCATGCCCGAATGATTGTGTATTATTTCAAAAGGACTATGTGGATTTGAAAGATTGTCCAAAATATGGTGTGTCAAGGTATAAATTGATGACTTTGGGGGAGTCTAAAATTGGTTCTCCTGCCAAGGTGATGTGGTATTTACCTATAATATCGCAGTTTCAATGCTTGTTTGCCAATCCAATAGATGCAAAGAATTTGAGGTGGCATGTAGATGTTAAGAAAAATAATGATGGGATTCTACGACATGTGTCTGATTCCCCACAGTGGAAGAAGATTGATTTATTGTAACCTAATGGTGAAAAAGTCAGGAATCTAAGACTTGGGCTTTGTGCAAATGGGATGAATCTGTACGAGACATTGAGCAACCAACATAGCACTTGTCCAGTTATGCTTGTTATATACAATCTTCCTCCCTGGTTGTGTATGAAAAATAAGTACATTATGTTGTCGTTGTTGATATCGGGCCCTAAACAACCTAGAAATGATATTGAAGTTTATCTTAAACCTCTGATTGATGACTTAAACAAACTCTGGGATGAACGTGTGATGGCCTATGATGCTTCACGAAGAGAGACATTTTGTTTGCACTCTATGTTGTTTTGCACTGTTAATGACTTTCCAACATATGGGAATTTGTCTGGATATAGTGTCAAAGGATATAAAGTGTGTCCTATATGTGAAGAGAAGACTGATTCAATATGACTAAAATATGGCAGCAAGATTGTATATCTTGGTCATTGAAGGTTTCTTCCAAAATTCCATTTGTATCATAGGTTTCACACAACATTCAATGGACGAAATGAGGAACAAAGTGCACCTAAACCTATACCAGGGGAGGTTGTTTATGAAAGAGTAAAAGAATTTGCCAATGAATTTGGTAAGAGATCACAATGTACCATGGCCACATGGAGTGACAAATCTTTATTCAAGAAGAAGTCAAAAGTTTGGGATCTTCCTTATTGGAGTTCTTTGGCAGTCAGGCATTGTATCGATGTCATGCACGATGAGAAAAATGTCTATGATAGCGACATTGGTACTCTGTTGAATATACCAGGTAAGACTAAAGATGGGATATAATCCAGAATGGACCTATGTGAAATGGGAATAAGGACAAAATTAACAGAAGTAGTTAGTAGAAATCGGAGAACATTGATGTAGCCCCATTTTAGGGCTCCATCTTGTGTCATTTTGCAATCAAATCACATCTAGACATGTTAGACTACAAGCGTTTACCCCTAATTTGGTTATCATTGCACATATGCTTATGGATGTTCTTTGCACTATTTTTCAGGTACTCGGACCATGCCTAGATGGAAGAGAGAGAAAGAAGGAATTCTAGGGTTTCCCCACTCGTGGAGGGACCCAAAGAAGACCCCAAAGTCCCCCTCAACCTACCTCCAATGGCCGAGAATTGTCTCCAAGCAAAGGCATCCAAGAATTATGAAGTTTGAAGACATGCTAGCATTAGAAGACCCCAGCACAGCCGTGGTGCCATGGAACGGTCGTGCTGGCAATTGAGCAAATTTACAGGTTGATCGACAAATCATTGAAGTTCAAGCAAGTCAGCCACCACGGCCGTGTTGCCCAGCACAACCATGTTGGGTGAAGATGGAATGGGAGTGCTGCTCAGAACGACCTCCTCCCAACTCCGCCACCATGGCCGTGCTACCCAGCACGGCCGTTCTACCTAGCACCCAACACGGTCGTTCTGCCCAGCACGGCCGTGCTACCAGCCTTCGTTTTCACCCACCAACCTGTTGAATTAACACTTAGCCAAACGGTCATTCTCCTCCACCACGGCCGTGCCCACTCCTACCCAGCACGGTCGTGCTGCGCAGAACGGTCGTGCTACCGCCCCAAAACCAATACAACTTTCACTGATTTTCCTATTCTACCCCTACATAGCCCTAGCCCCTATATAAGCACTAGTTGCTTCTAGGGCTCGAGAGAGAGCACCCCTAGCCGCAATCTAGCTGCTCCCTTGCATCCATTACTCCCATCCACCTTCTTCCTTGTATTCAACCCCATTTCCACCCACTTTCCACTCATTTCCACCATAGAACCCTAGATTCTATAGGTTTCTATCCATCCATTCCACCATTTTCATGCACCCCTGCACCATTGGAGGAGGGAGGACGTCTGCAGCTACTTGGAGGTGAAGAAGAAGGCCACTTCATCAAGCTTCATGGAGTTTCTTCCTCTTCTACCCCTTTCTTTTCCTATTTTCATAACTATGTCTAGCTAAGCCCCCTTGTGGTGGGATGTTTAGGATTAAAATGTTACTTTGATACCATGGTGGGGGACAAATTCTTGTAATGAAATCAATTCATATTTATGATGATTACTTCTTGCTTCCATCTCTTTTCCTATCTTATTGCATGTGGTTTGTGCTTCTTGTATGAATTGCTTGTTTTGAGGTTTTTGATGACACTTCATTTCTAGGAGGAATTGGGGTGTATGTGGCAATCTTAGGAATGGCTCCTAGGTCCAATTAGTGGATCCCTAGCTAGCCCCCTTTGTTCCTACATACACACCCCTCCTCTTACAAATGAGTGTGAGATTTAAGTGGCTAGTGTAAGTGAGAGTGATGCAATTGCCTAGGGCCTTCTAAAGGCTAGAGTGGCTAGTGGCATGAGGTTAAACCTCTTCATCTCCACTCCCATCTCTACCCTCAACCCTCAATTGCCCACTACCACTTACCCTAGAAACCTAGATTTGGCCAATCTCACTAGAACTACACCTAACCCTAGTATTCTACTAGTAGTATAGGGTATGTTCTAATGGCATTGCCCTTGTTGTTTGGTTTGGTAATCTAGATATGAATTGAGCACCATGCATGTTTAATGAACTCCCCCAACTAAAATCAAAGTGACATTCCCCAAACGGCCCACCCACCTTAATCAGCTTGCTTAAAACCCTAATCACTTAGTCTGCCTGTTAATGTTAGCTTAGTTCAATTTCTTTAGTCTACCTTAGTCAATTTCTTAGTTTTACTCTTCAGTGTTAACTTAGGCTCTTTCTCTTGCTAGTGGTTAGTCTAGTTCTTATTTGCTTCTTGCCTTGCTAGAGTAGTGTATCCCATCTTGTTCCTGCTTAGTTAGTTTGATAACTTAGTTTACTAATTTGCTTGCACTTCCATAATTTAGTTTCCTTTTCGCATCTCTAACTTGCTCATTAGTGTAATCAACCAATCAACCTTAAAACCCTAAAAACCCTACTCTCTGCACTAGGAATGTAGCTCATGCCGTCTAAGTCTAGCGCCCCCTCTATCTCTGCGGATCGACCCCGTACTTGCCGCCTCACCTATACTATGACATGACCCTGTGCGCTTGTGGGTGTAGTGTCTTAGTAGACGTAGGTAGTTAGTGTGGGACCATACAAATATCGAAAGCAAAGATCCCATCTCTCCCGTGCCTCCCGACCTCATGGATTTCACTTGTTGCAAGCCTCTAGCGAGAGCGCACCAAGCTTTTTGGCGCCGTTGTCGGGGATAGAGGTGCTTGTCCTAGTTAGATAGTGTAGCTTAGCCTTTCCTTTTGCCCTCACCATTGCTATTTTTTATTCTTTGTGTTACTCTTTCATATTGGTTCGCTAACTTAGCTCCTTGTTGTTTGCTTGTGACTTGCGTAGGTGACAGCTGTGCATGCGTAGCACGTGTTTGACTTGCACCGACTTGGTGGTTTACGACCCCGAGATTGGGAGAAGAAGGCGTCAAGCTCGCCGCAACCTACACCGAGAGACTGAGATGGCACAGAACGACCCGCCACCAGAGGTTCCACCTCCACATCGCCCGCTTCACGAGTACTTCACGCCGGGGAACTACAACTCCCCCATCGCCACTCTAGTTGACCAGATGCCAGGTTAACAGTTCTCCATCCCGCCGACACTCTTGGGGCTTCTCCCTACGTACTTCGGTATGGAGAAAGAGAACCCCTACCACCACATAGACGCGTTCTTCAAAACGTGCTCTACCTTCCGCACGCCTGCCGCCACCGACGACTCAATCAGGAGGACGCTCTTTCCTTTCTCCCTCAAAGAGAAGGCCAAGGAGTGGTACGTCTCGAGGCCAGAGTTGGTCACTTGGAATGAGGTGAAGAACGAGTTTCTCAAGAAGTTCTTCCCCATCGCCAAGTTATCCTACATGAGAAGATGCATCACACCGTTTGCCCAGAAGGACAATGAGCCCTTCCACGAGGCGTGGGAGAGGTTCCAGAAGCTGCTTTGTGACTGTCCTCATCATGAGGTTCCTCTTTGGCAGCAAGTTCAGGCCTTCTACACCGGGCTTGAGGAGCAAAGCCAAAACAACGTCGATTCCTCTTACGGGGGCACGTTCATGGCAAAGTCGCCCGAGGAATCATGGCCGCTGTTTGAGCATCTCGCCGAGAATTCACGCCACCGAGCTTCCACTAAAGGGGGACATTGCGGCCGGAACTACACCCCTCCCCCTTCTTCTGTGGCTCCCGCACGCAATGCCACCGACCCTGATATGATGAAAATGATGGCTGATATGATGTGAATGATGAAGAATCAAGTGGGTGGCTCTTCTAGCCAACCCGCAATGGCTGTGGACACTGTAGATGAGGAAGTTAACGCTTTACATTCCTTTGGTGGCCACAACAACCAGGGCCCAATGTCCCAATCCTACACCCCCGAGTGGAGGAACCACCCAAATTTCTCTTGGAAATAACAGAATGAGGATGGGCAAGGACAGGGGCAGCAGAAGCCACGCTACAGCTCCAAGTTTGAGGACGAGGTACTAGGAAGGCTAAGGAGCCTAGATGAAGTAAAAAAAGTTGTCAATGCAATGGGTAATCTATAAACCATCTTGAGCAGAGGTTGGACCAAATTTCTCTCTCTTTGGCTAGGAGGGAAGAAGGTAGATTTCCGTCTCAACCACTGCCAAATCCAAACAATGAGGGGGTTTTTCTAGGGAACACTTTGAGTGCTTATGTTCCACCATCCTACCAAGCCCCACCAAACCCCTATGCTCCTCCGCCTCCTCAAGCGCCGCTCAATTATCAATATGCTCCACCTCCACCTCACACTTACCAACAACCACCTCCACAACATCACCCCCACCACAACAACAACCGCAACACCAATTCGTCCTTCAAAATCCCAACTCCCCTCACCAAAGGCCTCCACCACCCCAACAGCCACAACCACCTCCACACGCTCCTTCTTCTACCACACATGAGCATGTGAAGGCTGTGACTACGTTGAGGAGTGGCAGGACCTTGGAGAGGCCCCATGGTACAATTGTTGGCAGAGATGACACTGAGGCAGAGTAGGTTGATACTAAGATGCAGATTGATGATACTGTGATAAGAGGCAATGTTGATACCGTGACGCCAAGCAGTGATACTGTGATACCGAGCCGTGATGCCATGACTCCAGTGATACCAGTGGATGATACTGTTGATTTGGACCGATTGGGTTCCCAACTCCCTCCATATCCTGATGCACTCGAGGAGCCTTCTGTTGTAAAGAAAAAGAAGAAGCATGCAGATGATATTTTGGAGATCTTCAAGCAAGTGAAAATCAATGTACCTCTTATAGATGCAGTCAAGCAAATTCCATCCTATGCAAAATTCCTTAAAGAATTGTGCACCTTTAAAAGAAAGACAACAGGGAGGACGCCTAAGAAGATCAAGCTCACTGAGCAAGTGAGCTCCATTCTCCAACACACCATCCCCCGGAAAAGAAAAGACCCCGGGGCTCCCATCATCTCATGCTACATCGGGGCACATCGCATAGACCAGGCTCTTCTTGACTTGGGGTCTAGCGTAAACTTGATTTCGTATGATCTGTTTGTTGAGCTCCAAATGGGGGAGTTGAGGTCAGCCCACTGCACTCTACAGTTGGCTGACCAATCTGTGAAGATGCCTAGAGGGCGTGTGGATGATGTGCTGGTCCGTCTCGATGAGGATACTTCTGCCTTCTTCCCATCCGATTTTATCATTCTTGATATGGAAAAGGAAGCTAGAAAGGTGTCAATTATCTTGGGGAGACCTTTCTTAGCCACAACTGATGCCGTGATCCATGTGAGGACAGGGACCATGTATGTTACATTCATGCACATGAAGATCAGGTTGAACATCTTCAAGTCTTCTACTACAGCCGAAGTGAGAGGGGCCACCGAGGAAGATTGTTATTTGGTGGAATGCCTAGATGAGATTGTTGAAGAGTTCCTACCTGAGTGGATTGAGACTGCCACTCAAGGTAGAGGTCTTGAACCAATTGTTGAGTTCCCCAACGATGATGATGAAGATGATGAAGAGTGTGAGCTAGCCTTAGTGGCTGCAAGTCAGGACCTCCCTTCTATTTCTGCACCTTTGAAGAACTCCCTTGAAGCACCCCCCATTCTTGAGTTGAAGAAACTCCCTGAAGGATTGAAGTATGCTTTCCTTGGCTCAAATGACACCCTCCCGATGATCATTTCCTCTATTCTCTCTCCTGAGCAAGAAGATGTCTTGATGGAAGTCTTGAGGAAGAACATCCAAGCCATTGGATGGTCTATTGCTGACTTGAGAGGGATTGACCCCTCTATTTGTGTGCATCGGATATACTTGGAAGAAGATGCGAGGCCGACCCGTCAAATGCAAAGGAGGCTAAATCCCAAGTTGAAGGACGTTGTAACTCAAGAGGTTGTGAAGTTGCTTGATGCAGGGATTATCTATCCCATCTCTGACAGTACGTGGGTGAGCCCCATCCAAGTTGTGCCCAAGAAGGGTGGGATTACGGTTGCAGAAAATTCCGATGGTGAGCTTATGCCGGTGAGAGAGCAATCCAAGTGGAGAATGTGCGTGGATTACCAGAAGCTCAATGAAAAGACAAATAAGGATCACTACCCACTTCCATTTCTTGATCAAATTTTAGAGAGATTGGTTGGGCAGAGCTTCTACTATTTTCTTGATGGGTACTTGGGATATTTTCAGATTTCTGTGCATCCGGCGGATCAGGAAAAGATGACATTCACTTGTCCAAGTGGCACATTTGCCTATCGGAGAATGCCATTTGGATTATGCAATGCCCCTTCCACTTTCCAGAGATGTGTAACCTCGATCTTTGCTGACATGCTTGATTCGTCACTTGAGGTTTTCAAGGATGATTTTTTAGTTTTTGGGAAAACCTTTGATGAGTGCTTGCTACATCTAGCTGCGGTTCTGGAAAGATGTGTGAAAGTTCGCTTAGTTCTATCTTGGGAAAAGAGCCATTTCATGGTACCTGAGGGTATAGTTCTGGGACACCGAGTTTCGAAAGATGGGATTGAAGTGGACAAGGCCAAGGTGGGCCTTATTTCTACACTCGACTTTCCTTCGACCGTAAGACATGTTCGATCTTTCTTGGGACATGCAGGTTTTTACCGGCGCTTTATTAAGGACTTTAGCAAAATCTCAAGACCACTATGTCGATTACTTGAGAAAGATGTTGAATTTCAGTTTGATGACAAATGTGTTGAAGCCTTCAATCGTCTAAAAGAGATGCTTATTTCTGCTCCTATCATGCATCCCCCAGATTTCTCTTTGCCGTTTGAGATCATGACGGATGCATCCGATATGGCGGTGGGGGCTGTGATGGGTCAATGCATTGGTCGAATTCCTCATGCTATCTATTATGAAAGCAAAACATTAGACGATGCTCAAAGAAACTATACGACTACCGAGAAGGAGTTGCTTGCGGTGATCTTCGCTCTTGACAAGTTCCAGCCGTATCTCTTGCAAAACAAAGTGACAATCTACACGGACCATGCTGCGTTGAAGTATCTCATGTCCAAGAAAGACTCAAAGCCAAGGTTGATCCGATGGATTTTGTTTCTCCAAGAATTTGACATAGAAATTGTGGATAAGAAAGGAATAGAAAATGGTGATGTAGATCATCTCTCCCGCCTTGATGGACCTTTTGATATGACAAGTCCAATCAAAGAGACAATGCCACATGAAAAACTCCTCTTAGTCTCATCTGTCCAAAAGCCATGGTACAAGCACATAGTGAATTTCCTAGCCAGTGGGAGGATACTGAGCATGTGGACAAGAGAGTAAAGTAAGAGATTGTTTGCTATGGTAAACAACTACATTTGGGATGACCCTCCCCTCTTTAAGTATTGCTTGGACCAACTCATTAGGAGGTGCATTCCGGAGATGGAGAAGCAAGAAGTCTTATCTATGTGCCATTCCGGAGTGTGCAGAGGCCATTTTGGAGGGAAACGCACGGCCACCAAAGTTCTTCAATGTGGATTCTACTGGCCGACTTTGTTCAAAGATGCTCATGACTTTTGCAAAGGTTGCTTCAAGTGTCAAAAAGTGGGCACTATCTCAAAGAGGGACATGATGCCTCTATCACCTATTCTTGTGGTAGAAGTATTTGATGTTTGGGGGATTGACTTTATGGGTCCTTTCCCTCCTTCTTTCGGGTATGTCTACATCTTGGTCACCGTAGACTATGTATCAAAATGGATTGAGGCTGTGGCAACAAGGACAAATGATCATAAGGTGGTGTGTGATTTTGTGAAATCTAACATCTTTAGCCGTTTTGGTGTTCCAAGGGATATGATTAGTGATGGCGGGAGTCATTTCATCCACCGCACCTTCAAAGGGCTGCTAAAGAGACATGGAGTTAACCATCGTGTAGCTACTCTTTACCACCCTCAAACGAGTGGTCAAGTTGAGTTGGCAAATCAGGAGATAAAGCTCATTTTGGAGAAGACGGTGCGACCGGACCGTAAGGATTGGTCACTTCGACTCAATGAAGCTTTATGGGCATATAGAACTGCATATAAAGCCTCGATTGGCACTACACCGTTCAAGCTTGTCTATGGTAAGAGTTGCCATTTGCCGGTTGAGATGCAGCACAAGGCACTGTGGGCCTTGAAGACGATGGACTTCGATGAAGAGAAATCCGGAATGAAAAGAAAGTTTCAATTGCACGAGCTAGAAGAAATGTGGCATGAAGCATACGAAATGTCAAAGAACTACAAGGAAAGAACCAAGTTTCTACATGACAAGATCATAAAGAAGAAAGAGTTTGAGCCCGGAAAATGGGTATGGCTATACAATTCAAGGATGAAGTTCTTCCCCGGAAAGCTTCGTTCTAGATGGGAAGGTCCTTACCTTGTCAAGAAAGTGTACCCATCTGGGGCAGTGATCATTTATGCAAAGGAAGGAGCTAAGGAATTTGTTGTTAATGGACAAAGGTTAAAACCTGTCGTTGAAATCGGCCCGGACAAAGCTAACCAGGATTTTGATGTTGTTATGCTGGTGGAAAAAGAATTTGATGAAGAGGAGTGCTTGGATGAGGATGAGAAAGGGATTTACTACAAGGATCTTTTGAAGATTCCCAAAAAGTGAAAAGTCCAACAATCAATAAGCCTGGCTGAAGGCGTTAAATTTAGCGCTAGTGGGAGGCAACCCACGTGGTTTGATATTCTCGAACCCTTCTTTTGATACTTTAGTTTTGTTTTACACAAATACACACACGCACACTTGTGCTTGATAGTTTTGTTTTTAGTTTTGATGGAATGACAGGTTGAACAGGTTCAAGCTGAAGATTGAGGCCAGTCAGTCAAGGTGGTGGATATCCCACCAAGGAAAGATCATTCATGATGATTAAATGATGAGTTTCGAAAAGTTTTGATGAATTTTTGAGTTTTGACCTAAAAGAGAGTAGCACGGACGTGCTGATTAAAACGGCCGTGCTGGGACCGGACCAGACCAGAACGGCCGTGCTGAAACGGAACGGCCGTGCTGATAAAGACGCATCCAATAGGTTGATTGGAGATTTTTGGCCCCTGGCAACACGGCCGTTCTGACCAAAACGGCCGTGTTGGCTTAAAGCCAACACGGCCGTGTGGACCAAAATGGCCGTGCTGGCCCATATAAACCTAAAATATACCCCGACCCAACACGACCCCTCGTTCATTCTTGCGAACCAGAATGGTCGTGCCGTGACTTTTGGCGAGTAGGGCGAGTCCCCCACACCCCCAAATCACCTCCTCTTGCTCCCAAACTCCATATTTGAGGTTTCTTTGGTCCCTAGTTGTTTTCCCCAACCTCTAGCTTCGATTTCCACCGTTCATCACCACCGATTTCTCCAGCTACACGCATATTCCACCCCATCAGCCCGGAGCTGCGTTTTTCCAGTGCTAGCTTCGTTCCTCATCAAAGAACATTGCAATCATGAAGGGCATGGGCAAAGCAATCAAGAAAGGAGTAGAGAAGACCACAAGCATCCTCACCGGTGGCAAAAGAAGATCCAAACGAGCGGCTGGTTCACAGAAGTCCGGCAGCGCCTGCTCACCGTCCAACTCAATTTCACGTTCCTTTGGACGGTCGGCGTCGATGAGCACATCTCGGCTACGCTCTCCCTCCAGCGAGCACCTCTCAGATCCAAGCTACAGCAACCCTGGGGAAGAGGAGGAGGAAGAAGAAGAAGAGCTGGAGAATCTGGTGGATTCTATTGAAGTCACCGCACCAACTCGTGAGCGAAGGGCTAAGAAAACTAATGAAGCTTTGTCCTCACGCCTACCGCCACGACCAGCTCCAGCAAGGCATTCGACGTCATCTTCCCGACCCAGTGGAAGCATTGAAAGAGTGCCCTTGAACTCGGACACAAGTTCAGGGTCACATACCTATCAAGAAGAGGAAGTGGATGATACCGAATGTGAGGAATTGGAGGATGAACCAGTGGATATCCTATCAAGACTAGAGGAAGACAGACTCACATGGGTGGGAAAGCAACCACAAGGAACCACTTATGGTAGAGGAGTCGCAAGATGCGAAGTAGTAAAACCCCTCCACCCCGAATGCACGACAAGAAGGGTGATTGCCACTAGATATGCATGTGTGCCCACAATGGAAGCTTTAGGTGTCTATTTCAGTTTTGTGTTTCATCTAAAATGCTATGGATTGTATGGCATTTTAACTAAGGTCGAAGAAGCATACTTGGAGATCACTCGCGAGTTCTTCGCAACCTTAGAGAAGGTTTAGTATCGGGGAGAGGATGCTATCAGGTTCAAATTGAACGGCTCAACACATGTCCTCAACGCATCTCAGATCAATGCAATCTTTTCCCCCAACCCAGAAATGGCAAGGAAATTTGACGGGGGGAAATTTGATAAGAATGGTAAGGCAGATTACGCCAAGATGTGGAAGACGCTCACAGGTGAATTTACTTTCTCTTCCGGGAAATCTAAAATGAGCAAGCTCCACAACCCACTCTTGAGATATTTGCAAAAAGTGCTGGCAAATACCGTGTTTGGTCACTATGATAATCAAGGATCAGGTGCCCAAAAAGATATTTTTCTCATGGCTACAGTTGTAAACGAGGGGTTTGTGAATGTGGGTGCCATGGTTATTGATCACGTGAAGACAATCCCGTCCAAAAGTAAAAACCCATTCATCATGGGAGGGATTGTCACCACTTTGGCGAGGGTGTTGGGATGCAATCTAGAAGGGCTCACCAAGGTAGAGGGAAACAAATATGTGGACTTAAACTATCTTGCGAGGTCACAAACGATATCCCTCAAGGATGAAAAAAAAATTTATGTGTTGAACCCCGGCTACCCTGGTATCACTTTGGAACTCCCTTACCATGCCCATCTTTTGCTCAAGAATGTAGGGCATGTGGATGATTTTCTCAATCAGTTATCACGCTATGAGGAAGAAACCCCTAGAGAAGGATACAGAGCACCAAGTGCAGTCTTACTTGATGAAGAAGGGGAAACAAATGTGCCAGAACAGCAACGATCTTTGGATCATCCACGGCGCACAAGACCGAGAATGGAAGAGTTTGAGGCGCAACCACCTCCGACAAATGCATATGATATGGCATCCATCCATGCATAGTTGGAGGAGATTCGGAAAATGCAACAGGACATGTGGTTGGATCAGCAGCAGATGCATCACCAAATCAACCACATGTATCAGTACCAGCATGCGCAGACACAAAGAAACCCCCAATAGGGGGAGGATTTCTGGGGGTCAATTGCTAGCTACCAGGAGACATACCCGCCTCCACAGGAAGAGTATTGGGGCCACTACTACCAGCAACCTCCTCCACAGTCTGGCCCGTCACAGGACCCCACACCACCACAACCCTGATTTCTACCCTATCATCCCTACGCTTTAGTTTCATGCTGAGGACAGCATGGTTCAAAAGTTTGGGGTGGTAGGGTGGTAAGTCCTCTGTTTTTAGCTTATTTTGACAACTGCTTGTTCCACCTGATCATTGTTTGTTTGATGTTTAACCCACCTAGTATAGATTGTCTTTTGCTTGCATCTTTGCATGACATGCAGTTGATTTCTGCATTTTTGCATAAGTTTTCAAATTTTTGCTACTTCATACTATGCATTGCATTCTCATGTAGTTTTGATAATTTCTTGTGCATGTTAAGTAGGATTTTCTGCTTTATGTCTTTAAAATTCTCTAAAGTAGGTTTAGATGTGATTTAGTGCAAATTGGCACCATTTTGGCCAATTTTGCCCAGATTTGAATATTCTTGCTCCGATAGGATATTTTGACTTAATCTCCAATGTTTGAAATGAAAAGGTTTACTCTTGTGACAAATGCATGCTACATTCTTAGATCTTATTGATATATGGTCTTGTTTGTGACTTTCTACATGTGAACCACATCTCTTAAGTCTATGAATGCTTTGGTTGAATCATGAAGTGAGCAAGCGACAAACGCTTAAAGCCAATGGAATCACTTGGTAGAAATATGAATTTTGTGTTAATTCTATCATGTGGTGTGATATTACTTGGTGAAGTGTTGAATTAGCTTTCGTGCAGGGAATCTTATGTTGAAAACTACATTGATGACCCCTCTTTGATCCGACTATTCTTCCACCATCTTCATACCCCTACGCCTCATAAAAAGATGCCAAAGTGCACATATTAGCCGTGGCCACCTCCAAAAGTTTGGGGTGGCCACATCTTTATCTCCCCATTTCACTCTATCCACCATGTGCCCTACCTACACCAAGGGCAAAGAAAAAGAAAAGAAAAGAAAAAATAAAATAAAAGGATGCTCCTGTTTAAGAACATTCAAATAAAGAAAATAGGAGTGTGTAAAAGCACCCCAAATCTTACCGCAACCCTTTCTTCTTCTTTTATGCCCATTGAGCTAGAAAACATTAAATCTAGCTCACTTTACCCTTTCTACAGCCAAGTGGATCATCTAGTGTGGTTTGAAGCATAAGACCGAATGCATGAAAGTGAAACAACACTCCTAGTCACCTGTGATTAACACCAACATGAAACGGTTTACCCGGAATGACATAAAAGACATATGGACAACTTGTGTTTCTATGCTTTATATTTGAAGTTTGTATGCTCAGTGCTCAGCTCATGAATGGTTTGTGAAAGAAGGAAGGGAGAGATGTGGAACACATGCACTTAGTCACCTCCAAGACCATGTATTCAATTATTTGTTGTTGCTTTGCATTTGTCATTTGTTTCTGATTGAAAAGAACTGAAAAGAGAGATTAAGTTAGAGCATACTTGAGGACAAGTATGTTTTAAGTTTGGGGTGGTGATGTAGCCCCATTTTAGGGCTCCATCTTGTGTCATTTTGCACTCAAATCACATCTAGACATGTTAGACTACAAGCATTTACCCCTAATTTGGTTATCATTGCAAATATGCTTATGGATATTCTTTGCACTATTTTTCAGGTACTCGGACCATGCCTAGATGGAAGAGAGAGAAAGAAAGAATTTTAGGGTTTCCCCACTCATGGAGGGACCCAAAGAAGACCCCAAAGTCCCCCTCAACCTACCTCCAATGGCCGAGAATCATCTCCAAGCAAAGGCATCCAAGAATTATGAAGTTTGAAGCCATGCTAGCATTAGAAGACCCCAGCACGGCCGTGGTGCCATGGAACGCCCGTGCTGGCAATTGAGCAAATTTACATGTTGATCGACAAATCATTGAAGTTCAAGCAAGTCAGCCACCACGGCCGTGTTGCCCAGCACGGCCGTGTTGGATGAAGTTGGAACGGGCGTGCTGCTCAGAATGACCTCCTCCCAACTCCGCCACCACGGCCATGCTACCCAGCACGACCGTTCTACCTAGCACCCAACACGGCCGTTCTGCCCAGCACAGCCGTGCTACCAGCCTTCATTTTCACCCACCAACCTATTGAATTAACACTTAGCCAACACGGCCGTTCTCCTCCACCATGACCATGCCCACTCCTACCCAGCACGACCGTGCTGCCCAGAACGGCCGTGCTACCACCCCAAAACCTATACAACTTTCACTGATTTTCCTATTCTACCCCTACTTAGCCCTAGCCCCTATATAAGCACTAGTTGCTTCTAGGGCTCGAGAGAGAGCACCCCTAGCCGCAATCTAGCTGCTCCCTTGCATCCATTACTCCCATCCACCTTCTTCCTTGCATTCAACCCCATTTTTACCCACTTTCCACTCATTTCCACCATAGAACCCTAGATTCTCTAGGTTTCTATCCATCCATTCCACCATTTTCATGCACCCCTGCACCATTGGAGGAGGGAGGACGTCTGTAGCTGCTTGGAGGTGAAGAAGAAGGCCACTTCATCAAGCTTCATGGAGTTTCTTCCTCTTCTACCCCTTTCTTTTCCTGTTTTCATAACTATGTCTAGCTAAGCCCCCTTGTGGTGGGCTGTTTGGGATTAAAATGTTACTTTGATACTATGTTGGGGGACAAATTCTTGTAATGAACTCAATTCATATTTATGATGATTACTTCTTGCTTCCATCTCTTTTCCTATCTTATTGCATGTGGTTTGTGCTTCTTGTATGAATTGCTTGTTTTGAGGTTTTTGATGACACTTCATTTCTAGGAGGAATTGGGGTGTATGTGGCAATCTTAG
Organism: Alisma plantago-aquatica; assembly: GCA_963693085.1. NCBI lineage: Eukaryota > Viridiplantae > Streptophyta > Magnoliopsida > Alismatales > Alismataceae > Alisma > Alisma plantago-aquatica. The sequence continues at coordinate 1,053,820,386 of OY856412.1, forward strand.
GAATGGCTCCTAGGTCCAATTAGTGGATCCCTAGCTAGCCCCCTTTGTTCCTACATACACACCCCTCCTCTTACAAATGAGTGTGAGATTTAAGTGGCTAGTGTAAGTGAGAGTGATGCAATTGCCTAGGGCCTTCTAAAGGCTAGAGTGGCTAGTGGCATGAGGTTAAACCCCTTCATCTCCACTCCCATCTCTACCCTCAACCCTCAATTGTCCACTACCACTTACCCTAGAAACCTATATTTGGCCAATCTCACTAGAACTACACCTAACCCTAGTCTTCTACTAGTAGTATAGGGTATGTTCTAATGGCATTGCCCTTGTTGTTTGGTTTGGTAATCTAGATATGAATTGAGCACCATGCATGTTTAATGAACTCCCCCAACTAAAATCAAAGTGACATTCCCCAAACGGCCCACCCACCTTAATCACCTTGCTTAAAACCCTAATCGCTTAGTCTTCCTGTTAATGTTAGCTTAGTTCAATTTCTTTAGTCTAACTTAGTCAATTGCTTAGTTTTACTCTTCAGTGTTAACTTAGGCTCTTGCTCTTGCTAGTGGTTAGTCTAGTTCTTATTTGCTTCTTGCCTTGCTAGAGTAGTGTAGCCCATGTTGTTCATGCTTAGTTAGTTTGATAACTTAGTTTACTAATTTGCTTGCTCTTCCATAATTTAGTTTCCTTTTTGCATCTCTAACTTGCTCATTAGTGTAATCAACCAATCAACCTTAAAACCCTAAAATCCCTACTCTCCGCACTAGGAACGTAGCTCACGCCGTCTAACTCTAGCGCCCCCTCTATTTCCGCGGATCGACCCTGTACTTGCCGCCTCACCTATACTACGACACGACCCCGTGCGCTTGCGGGTGTAGTGTTTTAGTAGACGTAGGTAGTTAGTGTGGGACCATACAAATATCGAAAGCAAAGATCCCATCTCTCCCGTGCCTCCCGACCTCGTGGATTGCACTTATTGCAAGCCTCTAGCGAGAGCGCACCAAACATACTTACCTCTCGCTTGTTACACATTGTTTAGAAAGGAGAAGAAAGCTTTTAGTGAATGTTTGGTAAATGTTAAGGTGCCACATGGTTACTCATCTAGCATCCGTAGATTGGTATCAATGAAAGATGTGAAGTTGATAGGTCTTAAATCTCATGATTGTCACACTCTAATGCAACAAATATTCCCGTGGCGATTCGATCTATATTGCCAAAGCATGTAAGGTTTGCAATCACCAGACTTTGTTTCTTTTTCAACAGTCTGTGCAGTAAAGTTATTGACCCTAATACTCTCAATAAATTGCAAAGAGAAGTGGTTGTTACCCTATGTCAACTTGAGATGTATTTTCCTCCTTCGTTCTTTGATATCATGGTACATCTTGTTGTCCACTTGACTAGGGAAGTGAAAATATTGGGACCAATTTTCTTACATTGGATGTATTCCTTTGAACGATACATGAGTGTTTTTAAAGGTGATGTTCAAAACTGTTTTCAGCCAGAAGGGAGTATTATTGAGGGTTATGTGGCGAGAGAGGTTATAGATTTTTGCAATGACTTTCTGAGTGGTAATGACGCTCCTGTTAATGAAAGGAATATTGAGGAGTATTCTGGAAAAGGAATTTCGGGATCACAGATGAAAGTAATCAACCGTGAGCAGTTAGAACAAGGTCACTTGTATATTTTACATAATATCGACAAAGTGAGTGTTTATATCGAGGAACATACCAATTTCATCAAGAGACAATATCCTCGAGCCAATTCAATGTGGCTTACTAGAGAGCATAACAAGACATTTATTAAGTGGTTTGAAGATAAAGTCTTATATCAACTATCTCAAACACCAAATAATCTTACTGAAACTATCAAATGCCTCACCTTTAAACCAAAATTGAATGTTATGTCTTATGAAGGGTTTGACATGAATTGATTATCATATTACACAAAGTGTCAAGATGATAAGAGTGTCATCCAAAATAGTGGGGTCATCCTTTAAGCGTCTTCATTGTTTTTTGCAAGTGCAAAGGATAAGAGTCCACATGAAGCTAAAATGTCATATTACGGTGTCATTGATGACATACGAGAGTTTGACTACGTAGATTTTAGAATTCTGCTCTTTAAATGTTATTGGGTCGATAATACCAAAGGAGTTATAGTGGATGAATTGGGTTTCACATTAGTGAACTTTGAAAAGATTGGCGAGAAGGGTGAACCATTCATATTGGCATCACAAGCGAAACAAGTATTTTTATTGATGATCCTACAAATGATAAATGGTCAGTCGTTCTTCATGGTAAAATACAGTTCATTGAAGATCCTATAGATGAAGAAGAGTACTATGATAAGTATGATAACTCTAGTTCATTCTCAGTTGGGTTGCCAACACCACCAAATATTGAAGCTAATGATGACTTGTATGTGTGCAGAGATCACAATGAAGGATTGTTAATTGATAAAAGATTGCAATATTAGAGGCATGCATGTTTATATTTTTCTATATGTTTAATTTTTCTGAATGTGCACTTTACAATGTTTTATTATCTTCTAGTTATGTCAAATGTTTGATTTTTTAATGACACTTTCAGATGGCTGAGCATGAGTATGATGACTGTGGTGATGATTACCGTGAGGGTGAGGATATCAATGCGCCACCTCACATTGTAAGTTTTAAAAATACATCCTATATTTCTATCTATATGTCCATTTATAGTTATATCTTGTAAGTGTGTTAATTGTCAAATTTTAGGTTGATGATGTACCCCCTAAAGAACGTGGGGCACTTGATGAGCAGCAAAAAAAATTGAAAACGTGAGGGGCATCACTATGATGAACAAGTTACTACAAAAAAAGGGGCAATGGACCCAAACTAGCTGTGGATTTTGATCATGCAGGAAATCCAGTTGGAGTGAACCGCAACTCGTTTATTTCATATCTTGGGGTTATTACCCATAGCCATTGTAGTCCTAATGTAGATTCTTGGCATAAAGTTCCTAAGGGGAAGAAAGACTTTTTTTGGAAGATGTCAGTAGAACTGACTACATGCCACCAGGGCTAAAGATAGGAGCAGAAAAGGATTCTATGTCCTTCAGATACAAGGATAATAAGAAATCTGGGCAGTCAACCCAACATCCATCCCAAACAGGTTGCTTGAGGTGTCTCTTGGCAAGTTGATCTGCGAGTTTGTTCTGGTCCCGCTGTTTGTAAATGATTTCTGAAGAGCAGTGCTCGAGAGCGCCCTTGATAGTCTGTATTTGAAGTCTGTATTTGAGAGGAGATTGTTTCTTTCCTTTGATCCAATAGAGGGCATTGCTTGAGTCAGTAACCACAGTGCATTGAGATAGGTTCCTGAGTTTGGCACAACAGAGACCATCCAAGATGGCTCTTAGTTCCCCGTCCATCGGATCAGTCCCTTGATACTTAGTGGCCCACCCTGTTATCCAGTGTCTTGAGGTGTTCTGCAGAATGACGCTCATAGCCCTGGTGTTATGTTTTGAGTCTACGACAGTGTCCACATGAATGATAGTGGATGAGTTGCTCGCTTCCAAGGAAGAGGAGAGTGGCTAAATCGGTGAGCATTTCGCCTGAGGAGGAGAAAGCCGCCTTTGCACTGGCGATGCTCGCCTTGGAGATTAATGTGAGGATTTCCGGAGGAATTCTTTTGCCTTCGAAGACTATCTGGTTTTGAGCTCTCCAAAGCCACCAGCATGTCATAGCAAAAAGGGCCTTCTAATCATCTGTCTGAAAGGTGTTGGTGAGGTTGTACTCCATCCACTCCGCTGTAGACTACTGCTGGAAAAAGGATGTGGCTACGGTAGGAAGCACCTGCTGCCAGGTTTGCAGTGTGTCCGAGCAGTCTCTCAAAGCATGGAGTATCATTTCCTCGTGGTGTTGGCATCTTGGGCAGCCCAGATCCTCCGTCATCCTCCGTCTAAGCCGCATGGAGTTCGTGAGAAGACGGTTATGGAAAGTGAGCCACCCAGTTGTTTTCATGCATTGCTGAATGGGAAGTTTCCACAATACAGATAGACACTTGGAATGTTCCGGACTCTGTGAGTCTATCATGCCGCTATATTCTGATCAGGTCATGAACTCTCCATCAGAAGAAAGTAGCCAAACCCTACCGTCTTCTCTGAGATCCAGCTTAGGCGTTGGCATGCTGACAATGTCCGCTACAGAATCTGTGGTGAACTAGGTTTGGAGGAAGTCCCTGTCCCAGTTCCCATCGTCTAAGACCAGGTTGGATACCTGTAAGTCTTTGAGATCATCAGGTATTTGTAGCCCCAGTTGCAGCTTTGGGATTAACCCTTCTCCGACCCACGCATCCTCCCAGACGTTTGTTTGTAGCCCCGATAGAGGGGTCATCCTCGAGTGCACCCATATAAAGGGAAGCACTGAAGTAATACTCCTCCAAGTGTGCGAGCGGGAGGAAGGGATGGTGCGATTGTTGGGATATTTAGCCCGCATTAGGCTCACCCATGGAACCTCCCTTTTCCGTACAAAGTCCCAAGCTAACTTCATAATAAGCGCTGTATTGAGAAGACGGGCTCTTTTAATACCCAATCCCCCCTGTGAATGTGGCCTTGATAACACCAATTTTTGTGATATTTTAGACTATTTTTCTGTTATGAAAACTGCCATTTTTAGCTATTTTCCTCTCTTTTGTATGCACTTTCGCAATAATTGGCCAAGCAATGCTCTTAATCCTATATTTCCATCTTTTGCAGAGTTTTTCCTCGTTTTGGTACAATAAGACCGTCCCGGCCCATAGAATAAGTCCAAGTCTGTTTCGGCCTTCCTAACGCCCGATACAACCTCCGCCCGGCAGGGTGGAGCGACACAATGACGCACGAAAAAAGGATGCCGCGCAAGAAGGAGCAGATGGACGACACACCTTCTACCCGACAGGGAGCCCAGCTCACCCTGACAACCCAGCTTGTCGAGCGACACAGCCACCCACCGGCAGGCGCGCCGTCCATCACGTGACCGATAGCCGACACTCCTGAGCTGAGCTATACCAGTATCGGCCGTCCACCAACCCACAAATAAGGAGGACACGTGGTGCTTTGAGCACCATAACTTCATCCAACTGCTGCCTATAAATAGCAGCTACAGGAAGCTGAAAAGACAGTTCAGATACTTCGGAATTGGGACAGTTGGGAGTTTTGAGTGATCTTTGGAGGAAACTGTGAGAGCAGGAGTATTGTGCCCCAGTGCTCGTGTCGGGCGACACTAGGTGAGCTCTTCCTCGTCCTGAGAGGGAGGGGATAGTTCACATAGGACCGTCCCGAGCGACACTGCGGGCTGATATCGGCCAACGATGACGAGCGACACAAGTGCCCGACAGTAGGACGTGTCGCTCCATGCCTGACACGATATCGAACCCGATACACTTCGCCCGTCATGCGTGCTTCCTGAGAGGGTGTGTTTCCCGACTTGAGCGTATCGGCCAGGTCCTTGAATGATATAGTCAGCCGCCGCGGTGTGCCGCTCGAGAGAGTGTGTCGCCTGACACCGCTGTATCGGGCTAGGCCCTTATCCGGTATCGGGAGGGAGAGACGTTGTAGTCTGTCACCCTTCTACATCAAGAAGGCGACATCTATCTTTAATTCCGTTATTTAATTACTTTCTTACGCAGTGTATTAAGACCCTTAATGTGTATGGAAATAGAAAAGCTTAATTACTTGATGCTCTATGCTTGGTGCGATATATTGGATGACTGCTATGTTTGATATCTGAACTCTAGCTTGCATGTTTGGATCACGTTTTGCTTAGCTACCGAATCGTGTTTTCCCGTCACAACAACTTCGAGAGTCGTGTTGTGGCTCTAGTGTTTGGTCCGATTCTGGAGTACGAGAGTGCCTGGAACGGAGGTTTTTCAGTAACATTCTACTCTAGCTTAAGTCCGACAACCTCGAGAGGGGTGTTGACGCTTGGTTAGGAGTACCCGCTCTGAGAGGAGGGGTGCAGGGTGTTACTGCTGCCGCTTGTTTTGCTGTAGTCTTATCCTTCGCATCTTGCCCTAGCTCTAGTATTATCTTTTTGTTATGTTGCATGAAAACCCCTAAAAACTGCTAAATTACTAAAACCTTAAATCTCTCTTGTAGCTACTGTTGGAGATAGTTTTCTTTGTTTTATTTGTGACATCTTGTTGTTTCCCTTTTGGGAATTTATATCTCTTTATACCCACCGGAGTGTAGCATGTCGATTCTGGGTTCTCAACACTACCCCCCTTGTCCCTGTGTTCGACCCCGTATATCTACTTCCACCCCGTAAACAAAGTTGTGGGGGCTTAGAAGGATTCGGGTTTATAAATGTAAAAGCTCGACTACCTCAAATCTGCCTCCAATTTTAGGACGCGCGATTTAGGCCGGTCAAATTTTTGGCACCGTTGCCGGGGACAAGGCAAAAATGGTACTGTAGACGAATCCGAATCCACTAATTGCACTCCTGTGCCTCAAGCTTAGAAATGAGTTTGACAACACTCTTTTTCTTTTCCTTTTTCCTTACTATTATTCTTTGCTTAAAATTAATAATTCAATTTTCTAAACTTGAATTTTCGTGCTATTTCAGGCACTCTGAAGAACGGTGATCTATTCTACTGAGCACCAACTCCAACCGTCATGCTGCCTCGCTTGGAGCCATCCATTTCAGGAGATGAATGTCAAGGGGGGAGGCCTGAATCACCTCCACCAGATGGCAATGACCGCTATGGCAGCAACGATCAGCATGAAGATCATGAATCGGAGCACTCCGAGGAAGGCCACCCCCATGTCAGGCATCGCCACCATCAGCGACACAGGAGACACCACAACCAAGAACAACGCCGTGAGGCTAGCGACAGCAACGACTCCGAGGAGGACGAGAAGACATTGAGGGAGTTGGCATCAATGAAAGTCAACAACTCCAGATGTCCCGTCATCACTCCGTGATTCAACGCAGCCAATTTTGAGCTTAAGCCTTCTGTGATCTCTATGATCCAGAACAAAAGCTTCAGGGGAAGTTCAAAAAATGACAACCCCTACCACCACCTCGATGCCTTCAAGAACATATGTGACACGATAAAGATGTGGGGGGTCCCCCAGGAGGTTATATACTACAAAGCATTCATCTTCTCACTGGAGGACAAAGAATTGTCCTGGTACCTCGGGTTACCCCACTGGTCCTTGAACAGATGGGGGGCTTTAGCTGAAGCCTTCGTAAATAAGTTTTACCCCACCGAGAGGACGGTCAGAACTCAGCAGAAAATAACTTCCTTCATGCAAAAGCTGAACGAAAGCCTTCATGATGCCTGGGAGCGGTTCTAAGAGTACCTGAGGGATTGCCCCCATCATAATTACAAGAAGGGCTTCCTTGTCACCACCTTCTACAATGGCCTGACTCCCGATGAATGGGTGTCATTGAATGCGGCAGCAGGAAGTGACTTCTTAGGGATAAAGTCAAGCAAGTCTGAAAGGATCATAAAAAATATGGCCGAGTTGTAAGCCGGCGCTGAATATGATAGATTTGACAGAGGACAGGCGAGAAAGGTTGGTGAAGGGTCCTCTCTTGAGTCCAAGGCCCTAGAGACCATCACTTCTCAGATTTAGAAAATAGCCATGGATGTAAAGCAGCTGAGGGAATCCGGCGCGAAAGGGAAGAAGCAGGTGGAAAAAGTAATGAAATGTGTAACATGTGGAGAAGGCAGTCATGGGATAGATAATTGCATCTACACTCGACCAGAAGCATCAAGCGACACTGAGTTAGAGGTCGAAGAAACTAAAAAAGTCTCTTTCGTAAATTTCAAAAGACCAGACCACCCTGGTTTCAGCTATGGCAATAAGGAGGCAGCTGAGAATTCTCATCAGCTGCACAACTCCACAAGGCCGCCCCAAGCTTTTGAGAAGAGGGGAGGGCCAAGCCCATACATCAAAAACACCCCCTTCCAGCCGAACAAAGGAGGTTTTCAGGGGCAAGCTAAGTATCAAGGATCAGCCAAAGAGCAAGGACAGGACAAGGCTTCAAACCAAGAAGATGTGGTGGGACATTTGTTTGATTTTGTGAAGAAGCAGGACACCGTCAACAACCAGTTGGCACAGAGCGCGTTATCAAGTTCTGGTGTCTTGAACTCATTGCAGGTGCAAATGGTGGACATGCAGACGCACCAACGCCAGATGGATCAGCAATTAGCTCAAATGGCTGAGTTAATGAAGAATCCCTCAGGGAAAATACCATCCAACACCGAAACTGCAAAGAAGGCAGGGATGTGATCGAGAGAAGACGGGAATCGGGCTGCAAGAGATGGATGGATGATGTTAGCAGATAAGGAGCAGAAAGGTTGGAGCCGTCAAGCTAGAGACGAAAACTACAGCGCTTCTCGGGAGGCAACCCGAGCTTGTTTTTCTTTCCTAGTATAGGGTGTTTTTACTTTCAAGCAAATTGAACATTACAAACATTTGGACTGTAATAAGGCCCGAGTGAGCGCATGCGCCACATGCGCTGACCCTTATGGGCCACCGCCTTAGTTTTATCGACCGGGATGGGTAATACCATCTGAGGCCGGGATCTTAGTCTTCGGCCAATGATGTTTTACTCATCGACCGCTTTTAAACTACTTTGTTTTCACGGTGTATCGGATAGCAACCCAACCGGTGCTATGTATGCGCCCATATCGGGCAAGGGAATTTCGGGGATCGCAAGGGTCATGCCGACGAATGAACTTGCCCATTTTGCTAGTTTCCCTGACGGCCGACACGCACCCCAGATTTACATGTTTCACCCCGGTTGAGTTTGCTATTTACAGGGGCGAGTTTTTACCGTGTCGAGCTCCTTGCCTTACTATTTCCCCACTCTCGGATCATTCAAAGACCTTGTGCTCTTGCTCCCGTGTCGCGCAAGACTGCCCTACTCTCATGTCATGCGGAAGTACGGATCACAGCAAGGTAATGGTCGACATACGCTATCGCCCGACATACCCTATCGCCCGATATACCCTATCACCCGACACGTTTCCATCTTTAAGCGAGTATCTTATCGGCCTTACAGGTTTTGTGCTGAGAAACCTTGTATCACCCGATATAGATGTCGTGCAACGTACCTTTTAATCACGTCTACTCGATATGCCATGACGGGAGATATCCGTGTTGCTCATCTTTGCCCCGCTTTGCCTATTTCGCTGTCGGGCGACACATCGCCTCCTTCTCGAATAGCTATATCGGGTATCTCATCTTATCACCCCGTATCGCCCGACAGTCCTGACGCGTATCGCCTTGGTCTTATCGCGTGGCGAGCGTCACCCACACCGCATATCGGGCACGGGACTTCACTTCTGAAAACCTCGTATCGCCCGATACGGGGTGTGGGAACCTCGCGCTTTCAGTCTAAATACATTGTCATCATATTTAATTAATCGAGGAGTTTGTTTATTCATTTACAGAGATGGCACGCATCAAATCAACTGTTGTCCATGTTGACGCACAAGGAAGGAGGATCTACCACGCGACTGCCGCAGAAGCACCAACTACCGGGCAGAAACGCCTGAACCCAGGACCAGTCGGGGTGTCGACATATGAGAAGAGGGATAGGGTTGGAGAAGTGGCAGCTCCAGCCCCAACATCGACACCCCAGCAGCAGCGGAACTCCCGGAGCTCTTGTCAGGGAGTTTTGAACCAAGAGATGACGAGCACGCTCGCCGATATGCTGAGTTGGTGACCAAGATCTACCGATCGAGCAGGTTCTGCCATAGAGCCTCGTTCGCTGAGATAGGAATCGTGAAGAGGCTGAAGAGCGTACTGGCTGCGGCAGGACTGAAGAAGATCTGTTTCAGCCGGTCTTCTTCATACAATAAGCTGACGATGGAGTTTATGTCTTATCTCCGCTGGGTAAAGAACTCTGCAGTGGAGAGAGAAGAATTTGGCGGGCCAGACAGACTCTAGGCCCGGCTCTACAATTCGGAGTACACCATCTCTGAGAAGCTCCTGAACAAGATCTTCTCCTCCAACGAGGAGGAGAAGAACCTAATGGACAACGGTGAGAGGATCACCGAGGGAGACGGGTTCGATCCCATGCAGCTTTGGGGAAATTTTACCGGTGAATCTTTGTTCAAACCGGGGAGAAAGGTCGTGGCGGTGCACTCCTTCTTCTGGAGGATAGTGCACAAGCTGGTGGCATGCTTGCTGTTCAGTAAGAACGAGTCCAACAGCATCTACACAGAAGAGCTCCGCGTCATGTGGCACATAATGGAGGGTTGAGTGATCAAGCTCGGTCAGTTTTTGCTGAATAGGCTGCACCCAATGAAGGAAGCCACCAAGGAGTACTGCATGGGCAGCATCGTCAATCTCATCGCAGTAGGACTCGGGTACCCAAGCGAGCCGCGCAGCCATTCGAGGACGCAAGGCGATGAGGTGTTTGACACCAAGTACTTGATAAGGACCAACATCGTCAAGAGGGAGGGGAGGAACTTCTTCTACAAGTTTTTGAGGACTGATATACTCCTCCCCCTCCCTCGTTGTGCCAACTACGACGCAGAGAAATTGATCTTTACCACCGCCGAGATTGAAGCTATAGCAAATAATACAGCTTTCAGGGCCCCAGAGAAGCCCGCCCCAGAACTACCGACAACAACCGCTGATAGAGTTGTCACCACTCCGACTGTATTAGCCACCGCCATGACAAGAAGGGTGATAGCTGAGAAAGAACCGGTGATGGTCGAGGTCACCGAGACAGAAACTCCAGGAGCTGCCGCGGAAGAGACGGCCACAGCCCCTGTCATCCCTGTGATGCCTGCAGAGGCAGAAGAGACACCTTAGCCGGACTCCAGTAATGGGGTGTTCAGTGAGATTCTCAGAATGGAGCTTGAGGGAGCTCAGTTGACACCAACGCCGCCACCGGTGTCGCCTTTTGTAGCAGGTGAGGAGATCGCCGACAGTTCGGAGGTGGAGCAACGTTCGCCCGCACCGTAGCCATACCCTCCCCGACAAAAAGGCAAGGCGATAGCTGCTGAAGGGGCACCATCGCCTCTCCTGGCAGCATCGGCAACACAAACAATTCATATAGAGTCTACCTCGCCTGGTGGACCTTCACGCGAGCAAGGTGTCGCAAGGACGGAAGGGAGACCCACCGGAACTCCTCCGTCGCTCGGAAAGTTGCTCGGGCACGAGCTTGACAACCTGCGGGAGGTAACTGACATGAACTCAGCTACGTGTATTTCCCTAACCCGCAAGTTTACATCTTTCCAAGACAGGCTGAATAGCCAAGAGAGAGAGTTGCTGACTCTAGCGAGCCTTCCCGGCGGACTAGAAGCCTTGAATGCAACAATGCATCAAGTTCTCCAACGACTAGACAGGCTCGAGGAGAGAATGGACAGAAGTGATGACCATCCGTGCCGAAGGCAGCCGAGACGGTCGTCGTCACCCCCTAGTCGTGGCTCTCCGTCTTCATCGGCGTCCGCTTCGACATCGGCGTCTGCTTCGACATCAGCGTCCGCTTCGACATCGGCGTCCCCCTCCGCCTCCAGCGAGCGATCCATAACGCCCGAGAGGGGACGCAGCCAAAGTTGACCGACGGAGCTCCAACAGGACAGGAAAGCTCCTTAGGTCTAGAGGAAGAAAATCCCTCAGTCTCCCTGGATGAAGTTGAAAATGATAACGAAGATATCAACATCGGGGGAGACTCTTCTGACGAATCAGAGGGAGAAATGGGGGACGTGTATGCAGCTAATGAAAGACACCTCCCCCGAGGAAGACGCTCGATGGAGGACAAGTTCCATGAGCCATCTAAGATACCTTCCTTTGAGATGGCCGACTTCGATAGAAGGGCCATCGGCTACCTAACGATCAGAGACCAGAGACTGCTAGACAAGGTCCTAAGATCGCGGGCAGATGAAGAAGACGTCGTCTAGAGCGACGGCTACTTCTCCATACGACAGGGAATACTCCGCGGCATGTTCTGCTCTCCGGCCATCGTCGGAAAAAGACTATTTAGGGTCCTCGAAAATGTGATAATAGAAAATATCGATAGCAGGACAGGTCGGAAGAAAATATACACCGCCACCCCGACCTTGGCAAGAAGGATAATGAAGGGAGAACAAGACTCCACTGCGGTGACCAACATGCTGCGACACATTGACGAGCATAGCCCTAACCTCGTGTTGGCACCGTACAAGCACCGCGAATTTTGGTTCCTCTGCATAGCAGACTTAAAGAACCACGACGTCCGACTGCTGAACTGCAATCACAACGAGGTGCCGCACTCCATAATTGCTTTCAGCCGCCTGAAGGACCAAAAGCTGAGGCTTCTACCGATGCATCTTCGACGAGCTATCAAGAAAGGAGCCAAATGTCACAACGGCGTTCGGAACTTCTATTCTATTCGCAACTTCCACGTCCAGGCTGAAGAGGGAAGCAGAAACAACGCCTTAGTCATCTTAAGTGCCATTGAGGTGCTCAGTACTTTTGGCAACTTGAGGGCCCTTAGGGGCACATGTTTCTATCACTACAGGGGCACATATGCCATGCTACTGATCAAAGACAGGCGCTATTTTCGAGACGTAGGGGTACCAGATAAGCTACTGGACGATGACCAAGAGAACGAATCTTCACAATCTAGCAGCTCCGCAGAGAAAGAGGCGGAACTAGAAACTAACACCCATGGGGCAGGCAAGCAGTTGGAGACCCTGCGGAAAGTGCACGGGATGGAAGACACTGCTTCGCCTAGAGGTACAGAAGGGCTGATCAAAAACTTCGACCGCTTCTCATGCGCTACGCTTACACAGGAGCAGGTAGATGAAATCCTTCTGAAGTTAGCAGATGCTACCCCGGGAGATGTCATTTACAAGGCAGGCGATGTGGTAGTCCCAATAGATGATCTGAGGGACGTGGTTAAAGAAGGAGGATGTGTGGTGGTATCTGTATTTACTGCTTGCATCCAAATATTACAGCCAAAGTTCGAACACGCATGCATAGCCCATCCTATGTTGTTCAACGACGTTTTCCTCGCTGATGAAACAAGAGCAAAGAAGCTTTTTCTGGAAGAATTGGAAAGCGGGGTCCCTAGCCAAATTTTTCTGCCAATTCTGCATTATAACTATTAGACACTCCTGACGGTGTACACGCGGAAATGAGTAGGAATCTTTTACAACAACTTGGACAACAACAAGAACCATCTAGTATCGTGTACATCAGAACCGTTGTCATCCGTCGAACGCTTAACTCAAAAATACTACGACGAGGTGGAAAAGATGATACAACCATTCCTGGACACACAAGCAAGCAAATGGCACGAACTCCAGTTCTGCCACCGCAGCCCGCAACAGATTCCCCTATCTAACGACTGCGGCATCTTTGTCCTGGAATGGATAGCAAACAAAGAAGCGCCTGACCAGCTCCAACACATTGTTTATCACAGTAAGAGAGGAGAGTATGTGTGGGAGCTTCTATCTGACACAGGCGCGCTCATCGGCTAACCCTCACTGGATCAACATTACTCTACCTTATCTACTTCACAACTCTGGGATAGAGTGTGGAGCAAGTTTTGGGGGGCACCATGTACCAGTGAGGGAGGTACAAAATTTTGTCTTGAATTCTTTATTCTTTTGTTCTTTCCTGTATCATGTGTACATATATATGCTCATATAAAAAAATTTCCCATGCTTATGTACAAAGTCTATATTAGTAAAAACCTGATGCAACTGCTTGCAAAGTTAGTTTTCTTTGTGCTTAATGAGATACAAGTTCTGTTATATCTTTCTGATAATGCTGCTTCAAACGAACAGAAGATTACGTTTTTCCACGCTAAAAATTTCGAAAAATATAATAATCTCGCAAACAGCTAAGAGACGAGTATGGAGAAGGAAAAAGCTGCCCAAACAGTAGAAATCTCTTTGTTTCCCCTTTACCCAACAAAAATCCCAAAAAGAGAGAGAAGCCTTATGAGTGTGAATAAAAGCATGAGAGTTGTGCCCAATAAAAGAAGAAAAAAAAAATATATATATATATATATATATACCTGCTTGTTTTCCAAAAGTACCCATCTTTAGGAATGGTAGATCTGGGGTAGTGGTACGTAGGATGTGAAATCACTACTCTAAAGCCAACTGGCTTGGATTGCAGGGACCACTTGCCCGCTAACGGACCCTTACCTGGATGGACTGATGGAAAACAAGATGAAAACCCCAAAAAGCCTTAGCCTACCCTTTACACAACTTTCTGCCCCAAAAATAAAGCTATTTGGTGTGTAAGCTAACTTCGGAATCATGCACTAAAGTCTAGTTGAAGCTGTAGAAAAAAATTCTACTGAAATAATAAGGCAGGAAACACAAGGTCTTTTGTTCGTAATGAGACAAAATTATCTCTAAAGGCATTACTATACTTGCTTTACCTCTTGGCCTGAAAGTTGTACCAAACAAGAAGAAGCATCACAAAATAAATTATAAATATTGATTGAGGACAATCAAAATGCTAAGTTTGGGGGAGTTGATAACACCAATTTTTGTGATATTTTGGACTGTTTTTCTATTATCAAAACTGCCATTTTTAGCTATTTTCCTCTCTTTTGTATGCACTTTTGCAATAATTGGCCAAGCAATGCTCTTAATCCTATATTTCCATCTTTTATAGAGTTTTTCCTCGTTTTGGTGCAATAAGACCGTCCCGACCCACAGAATAAGTCCAAGTCTGTTTCGGCCATCCTGATGCCTGATACAACCTCCGCCCGGTAGGGTGGAGCGACACAATGACGCACGACAAAAGGATGTCGCGCAAGAAGGAGCAGATGGACGACACGCCTTCTACCCGACAGGGAGCCCAGCTCGCCCCGACAACCCAGCTTGTCGGGCGACACAGCCACCCACCGGCAGGCGCGCCGTCCATCACGTGACCGATAGTCGACACTCCTGAGCCGAGCGATACCAGTATCGTCCGTCCACCGACCCGCAAATAAGGAGGACACGTGGCGCTTTGAGCACCATAACTTCCTCCAACTGCTGCCTATAAATAGCAGCTACAGGAAGCCGAAAAGACAGTTCAGATACTTCGGAATTCAGACAGTTGGGAGCTTTGAGTGATGTTCGGAGGAAACTGCGAGAGTAGGAGTATCGTGCCCCAGTGCTCATGCCGGGCGACACTAGGTGAGCTCTTCCTCGTCCCGAGAGGGAGGGGATAGTTCATTTAGGACCGTCCCGGGCGACACTGCGGGCCGATATCAGCCAACGATGACGAGCGACACAAGTGCCCGACAGTAGGACGCGTCTCTCCATGCCCGACATGATATCAAACCCGATACGCTTCGCCCGTCATGCGTGCCGCGTGAGAGGGTGTGTCGCCTGACTTGAGCGTATCGGCCAGATCCTTGAACGATACAGTCGGCAGCCTCGGTGTGCCGCTCGAGAGCGTGTGTCGCCCGACACCGCTGTATCGGGCTAGGCCCTTGTCTGGTATAGGGCGGGAGAGCCGCTGTAGTCTGTCTCCCTTCTACATCAAGAAGGCGACATCTATCTTTAATAATGTTATTTAATTCCTTTCTTACGCAGTGTATTAAGACCCTTAATGTGCATGGAAATAGAAAAGCTTAATTACTTGCTGCTCTATGCTTGGTGCGATATATTGGATGACAGCTATGTTTGATATCTGAACTCTAGCTTGCATGTTTGGATCGCGTTTCGCTTAGCTACCAAATCGTGTTTTCCCGTCGCAACAGCTTCGAGAGTCGTGTTGTGGCTCTAGTGTTTGGTCCGATTCTGGAGTACGAGAGTGCCTGGAACGGAGTTGTTTCAGTAACATTCCACTCTAACTTAAGTCTGACAATCTCGAGAGGGGTGTTGACGCTTGGTTAGGAGTACCCGCTCTGAGAGGAGGGGTGCAGGGTGTTACTGCTGCCGCTTGTTTTGCTGTAGTCTTATCCTTCACATCTTGCCCTAGCTCTTGTATTATCTTTTTGTTCTGTTGCATGAAAACCCCTAAAAACTGCTAAATGACTAAAACCTTAAATCTCTCTTGTAGCTCCTGTTGGAGATAGTTTTCTTTGTTTTATTTGTGACATCTTGTTGTTTCCCTTTTGGGAATTTATATCTCTTTATACCTACCAGAGTGTAGCATGTCGATTCTGGGTTCTCAACACTACCCCCCTTTTCCCTGTGTTCGACCTCGTATATCTACTTCGACCCCGTAAACAAAGTTGCGGGGGCCTAGAAGGATTCAGGTTTATAAATGTAAAAGCTTGACTGCCTCAAATCTTCCTCTAATTTTAGGACGCATGATTTAGGCCGGTCAGGCCTACTGGTTTGTTTCCATTCGACTAGGTTGGTGCCCTTATTTGTAGAGGTGCCAGTCCAGATGAAGTTCCATGTCAGCTGCTCGATGCGATCGGGGACCGAGAGGGGAAGTTGGGCCAGCTGCATTGTGTAGCAAGGTAGCGAGAGCAAGACAGAGTTAGCCAATGTAACACGTCCTGCTAGTAAAAGGTATCTATTCAGCCAATTCGACACCTGATGATGAAGCTTATCAACTAAGTGATGGAAATGTGATTTACTCTTGCTCTTGTGGATGATTGGAATACCAAGGTGGCGACCCAGGTCCTCAGTTTCCTAAATTCCTAGCTTGCGGCTCACCTGTGATCTGATGGCCCTAGGGATGTTGCGAGAGAGAAAGACGGAGGACTTTTCGTGGGATAAGAATTGCCCTGAAGCTGTGCTGAACTTCTTCAGGAATCTATTGATTGTCCTTGCTTGTCGAACCAAAGCCTCCCCAAACAAGATTATATCATCTGCGAAACTAACATGAGAGAAATGTAAGTTTCTATTTAGATAGTATCAACGGGTTCCAGGAGCCTTTTGAGATTTCAGCATTGATGAGTTGGCTAAATCTGTCTAAGCACAAAACAAAAATGTAAGGCAAGAGAGGGTCTCCTTGCTTGACTCCACAGGAAGGTTTAAAGGAGCCTATCATCTCCCCATTCCATAGAACCAAGGTATTACCCGATCTAATGAGATTCATAATCACATTGATGATGTTTCTAGGAATCGATGTTCTGCAGAGAGTGTCCTCAATGAAAGGCCAGCTGAGTTTGTCAAAAGCTTTCATCAAGTCTAGCTTAATTGCCATAGTGTGCTTCCTGACATGTGTCCATTCCATGGAATGTACGATCTCTTGAACGAGGACAATGTTATCACCTATTCTCCTGCCAGGTATGAAACTTGATTGGAAAGGGGATATCCAATCATTCATATATTGCTTAATTCTGGAAGCGATCACCTTTGATATGAGCTTAGTACAGACGTTGTTAAGTGAAATAGGCCTGAGGTGTCAACAGGTCGCCGGCGCAGTCACCTTAGGGATGAGCACTAGAGTGGACTCCGCATAGCCCTATACGAGAGAGGGGTTGGTCAAGATTCCAGTAATAAAGTCGCACACCTGAGGTTGCAGCAGCGCCCAGTTCTGTTGCAAGAAGAAAGCGTCCACTCCATCAGGCCCAGGTTCCTTGAAAGGCGCCATGGCATGAAGGTTGGCCCAGATCTCGTCTGGTGCAGGCTTTCATCCAAGGTGATGTATATCATCGGCGTTCAGAGTGGGGAAGGCACCGATGAAAAGCCTGCTTGCATGTAGGCGCGTGATTGGATTTGGGTCCTGGTAGACATTTGAGAAGAAGGAGGTGACAAGATTCTTGAGCTGGTTTGCATCCTCCACTCATCGGCCGTTTGAATCTTTTAGTTTCACGATTTAGTATGGAAGGAACTATGTGTGAGTTATTATTATTTGCAATTCTATTTTGTAGATTGCTAATTTTTAGGATACTAGTTAATAACAATTCTATTTTGTAGAGTATATTTGAACTGGATGAAAAGCTGCATTGTAAATGTGTGATGCAACGCTGTGAGAGGGTCCTAAGGAATTATAGGACAAATCTCACCTGAGATTACATATGAGATGCTGAGAAGAGGAAGAATCCAACCATTGAGCAATGGAACTACCTAGACCCCAATGACTGGGAGGAGTTTGTTACCAAAAGAAAAACTAATGATTTCAAGCTATTAAGCGCCACTCCCAATTTAATTAATATACGTTCTTATGTATTCCCCTATTCAGGATTAACCTTTAGTGTTACTAACCAAATCAATGTGCTTACTAACAAGGTTATCAGTGATGCTCAAAGATCAAGACGTGCACTAAATGCACATGACCACACGATGGGTCCAAAAGGCTATGCAAGCATTCGCTAAAGACTACAGGATGAGTCTACTGCTACTCAAGAGACTGCAGAGTCCGCTACTATTGGCCATGCACCTCTGTCTCGCCATTCTATGTGGATAGCTGGGCGGAAAAACAAGAAAGGATATATAACCAAGCTCGCAACTACTGAGGCGGCTGCAAAAATGGTAAAATTCAACTCTTAGAGCAATCGTTATTGATTATTGTTATGTTTACTTACCAATTTCTATTGATGGCAATTAGTGGGAGCTTCTCGAGTAGAGGAAGGAAGGCAAGTTCATCCCTGAGGGCACAAGGGATGAATTGATAGTTTCTCTTGGTAACCCAGAGCATTCTAGACGTGTTAGGGGTGCAGGCGCTAGTGTGGGCATAAAAGCATTCTTTGGGCCATCACAACGCAAACATGTCCCAAAAGCGGGATTGTCAAATGTTGAGGTAACCTATTCTTTTTTTAGAATGTTATTGTGAAATGGAATTCAATAATCAAAAGCTAGCATTTCTTTTGTCAATGTATAGGTAGATGAGTAAATTAATAAGAGAATCTAAGAAGCAATTGTGAAATGGCAGGCATCTCAGGCTGCCACTCAGACAGTACATGTGGTGTGCCGCTCTTCTCCTACTATAGAGGTTGGGAGTAATCTTGTAGACCCACCTAGCACGTCCACTGTAAGTATTTTTATGACATAGTAGCTAGTCTTTTCAAGATGTTATGTTTATGTATATATGTATATAACATTCTTTACGTAAATTTGTAGGGGTTGAAGCCATGTCATCTAAAAAGTCAAGAATTTATCATTGCAGAGGTCGAGGCTTACCTACCCCTTCCAGGGGACATGTTTCATGGGACTCCAGTACCAGATGATGCAGTTCCTGTGAGCCTGATACATATACTCCCCAATTAGAGGGATCTTCCATTGTCATATGCCCACCCAGATTCTGAAATGCTTGGTGAAGCAGAAGGCAGAGTGATATTGTGGCCCAAAACGGATGTCGTCTATACTAATATTGTATGGTAAATTTACATTACGTGAATTTGTTAGTGTGTATATATGAGTCAATTGATCTGAAATTATATATACAGGTCAAAAGGAAGACACCTGCTACATCTCGGCCTCCACCTCCACCTCCCAAGGTACCTAATTGGATTCTAAAGGACCTATATGCCTCGTTAGGTCCTAATTGTAGGGGTATGGCAGTATGGATAGGCGAACATAACCCAAATTTTTCTATAAATATTTCTATTTCGGAGGATGTTGTAGGTGAATAATACGATAACAATCTATTTATACAAGATATTTTAGAGTTGTTTCGTTATGATTGGCTAAATACATCTATGATAGTGCTATGGATATGGTGAGATCTTGTTTTTACATCCATATACCTTGTTTTATATACGGTGATCTGATTTCTTATATATTAATGCACACAGAATACATGTATTGCAACCACTTACACACGATCTGTAAAGATTTTTTATTTTCCCATGTGGGATTTCTAGTTCCATCTTTGACCAGTCTTGTAGATAAAGACCCTTCATCAGTTACCTCATACTGCTCTGCTACTTTTAAATATTTTGGTAAAAAAAGAAGACGGTGATAATAACTCCATTCAATGTTGAGTAAGTTTACTTTACTTATAATTTGGAACTAAGAAAATTACATTTTTATTTTGGATTTTGAGTTATTAATTTTTAACTTTCTTACCTCTAGTGGTAGGCATTGGGAGTTACTGGTTATTGTCCCCAAGACGTTCACTGTTTATTATCTAGATCCAGCGGGGAAGGAACTGGACACATTATATGGACACCCAATGAAAATGCCATTATTCACATGAGAAATATTTCATATTTTTATATCTGTTAACATTTGCTATTACATTACTATTTAATTATGCAATTTAATGTGTTACATTAACATGTAGGTCTTTAAGAGAGTTCAAAAAAGCTGGAAGAAATATCTCCAAGAAAAAGAAATATTTACTAATTTGGAAGAATGTGAAAGTAATTTCCCGACTCCAATGTATATATTATTTATGTGAATTGTACTTGTTTATATTTTTAAACATTTTGTATGTTTCAATTTATAGTGTGCTAAACAAAACAATGGCTGAACATGTGCATACTATGTGATGCGATATATGGACCTAATTATCAAACATGCTACAATGGAAACTGATGCCATACAACATGTATTATATATAGTCTCATTAGATAATATGAAATATATCAATCTTATTATATATTATTAATTATAAATATACGTGATTCTATTTGCAGGTGTTTAAAACTAGTGACTTCACTATAGGTGAGAAGTTATTAGATGTACATACTCCCTATACGATGGAAGAATTAGATGATGTAAGAGAACAATAGGCAAAAATCTTACAAGTAGTGGGAATTTTTTTTATTATGATTGGGATACTGATGACGATAATGTTGATGATGATAATAATAAATTGTGATAATTCTAAACTTTATTCTCATAATTATTTTTGTATTTGATGACATGTGAATGAATTTTTCTAAATTGTCATATGTGTGAATGTGAAGATGATCAATACATGAATGTTTCTACATGTATCTGAATGTGAAAAGAGATGAAATGAATGGAACTACATGTTGCTAAATGTGTGTGAAAATGGAGGAAATTTGAAATGGAACAATTGTTTCTACATGTGTGTGATGAAAAATAATATGAATTAAATGTGCTTATACATGTGTGTGATCATAAATTGTTGTCCATCTTATTAATTTTGTAGGTTTGTGGCATGTTGTTGGCTGATATCAATGGATGTTGTAAACCTAAAATTCAGAACTAAACTGTAGGTTTTGCATCCTTCTAACCAACCATATAGTAGGCTTGCAAACTGAAAAGAAAAAAAATCAGAACATAGGCGTCAGTTATTAGTATAAAACTGACAACAAAGACATACAACATCAGTTATTAGCAAAAAATCGACGTCTGTGTGGCTAGGTAACACGGCTATGCTGGGAAGAACGTCTGTGGTGGGGTCTTCATGGAACCAGGGATATGGCGTCGGTTATTAGTATAAAACCAATGTCTTTAGCTGGATATAGTGTTGGTTCTATATAAAAACAGACGTCGATGATGCCCTTGTTGGCGCGTTTTATTGGTGGTGGGAAAGGTTATGACGTCAGTTATTATAAAATATTTACGTCTTTAACCTGGATATAGTTTCAGTTTTATTAAATAACCGACGCCTATAGTTCCCTTGCTAGATTATTTTTTATGGCGGGAAGGATTATGGTATCAGTGTTAAAACTGACACTCAAGGTTTTGACGTTTAGCGGCGCCCACTTGGGTGTTGTTTTGAAACTGACACAAAGGCTTTAAATAACTGACACTAAAGGTCGGTTATGTACTAGTGATATAGAGAGATACAACTACATTTATATATATATATATATGTGGCTAGTTTGAAGCGGGACTGGGGAATTTTCAAGCTATCCTTTCAGGGAATGATTGTTGTCTAGTTATAGTGCAGGAGAGACGAAGTCATTCTACGACCGAGGAAATTTCTCAATGATTTGACTTTCAACTTCTCTGGAAGTTTCATACCAGCCTCTTCTAGGCCCCGAATGAAGAACTTTAGTTCATCATCTTGTTCAGTAACTGACTTTCTGAGACTCCTGTAAGGCACTAGTGCATGCAGCTGAGAAGAAAAAGAGGACTAGTTAAGAAGTTAACTACTTTCCTAACGTATTCCTACAATTTCACATAGTCTAAGACTCCCGCCCCTTTGACTTATGGCATCATCAAATCAACCTAAATGGTTTCATAAACCTTTCGAATCTCTTTCGAGATTAGTCTCGTCCCGAGATGTAGTAGTCAATCAACAGGACATTCAAAGAAGCTACACATATGGAATGACCCATCTTGGTAATAGAATAGGAATCCAATCTTTCCTATTGAATGTCTTGAAGGAAGAATGAGCTACACATGAAGAGGAGTAGCCTTACAATGAACTTTTAGAATGGGATGCAAAAATGTCTTTTTATATGTTCTTGGAAAATTGCCTGTTTTCATGAGATAAGGTGCATTTTTCCAGGGAAAATGTACAATGGTCTCTTTGGTGCAGTCATTATTATCATGGTGGGGAGACGTGCTTGTGTATTCCACTCTACCTCCGTAAGATGACCAAGCTTCAATAGATGAACTCTACCCAAGGAAACGTAAGCAAACAAGGGGGACAGTTGACTCATCCAAATATCAATCTTATGGATTGATGGTCTCTACCGTGGTGTCAACAAGTATTAAGGTAGGCTGAGAGCCTTCATTAGTAGACGACTTGAGGTACCTAGAGTTCAATTAACTCTCACTATCAGGAGAACTCAGTCGCCTCAAAACGGACCAATTAGACTAATTGACTACAAAAGAACAAGGGTTTCAACAAAATTAGCTGACATGTTCAACTCAGATTCTTCATCAAAAATCCCTTGCAACAAAAACATGTAATTCTTATATGTATGTATGTATGTATGTATGTATGTATGTATGTATATATAGGGTATATCTTCGCTACCCGTGCGGGTAACTAAGATTCGCTACATGTGCATCAATTTTAAAATGGGATGACACATATATGTAATGAGACAACCAAAATTGTAATACAAAAACTCATTTTGTATTACAGCGTTGTTATAGTAATAAATATATATTTATTACTGTAATAGTGCAGTAATACAAAATGAGTCTTTGTATTAGAATTTCGGTCGTCTCATTACAAATTTGGATTGTCTCATTACAAATGGATACCTTCCCATTACAAAACTGATGCACGGGTAGCGAATCTTAGTTACCCACATGGGTAGCGAAGATATACCCATATATATATATATATATATATATATATATATATATATATATATATATATATATATATATATATATATATATATATATATTTGTGTGTGTGTTTATATATATATATATATATATATATATATCCTCAAATCATTTTGCATCATGTGATATTTTTTTAATCTAAACCACTGATCTTGTTAAATGTTTTATGAACACATTAAATGTAAAATTTATGCTTATTCAATCAATTATAGGTCATGCATCTAAAGGTGAAACAAAATGATGTAAATCAACTTAGTTTGGTGCATCAATTTTGTTAGTGATTGAAGTGACTTAGAAAATTTCAAATTATCTCAAATTGTACATGTAGCCTATATGTGTTATAATAAAGAAGATCAATGATTTAAATTTTTCACAAAAATAATCTTCATATGTAAACACCATGGAGTGTATGTTGTAATATGTACACTTGCGAACGCATATATATCTACATACATACATACATATATATACATACATACATATATATATTTATATATATAGAGAGAGAGAGTCAGGCTAGAATACACTCGAGTGTATTCACAGTAGAATACACTCAAGTAGTTTTTCATGATACAATTTTTTTTTAAATTTAATCTGTTGATCTTCTTAAACATCTAGTGAATAGCTCATTCATAAAATTTGAGCACATTTGGACATTTATAGGTCATGTTATAAACACCGCAAAAATTAAACATTTCAAATTAGTTTCACGCGTCA
The DNA here is from genome assembly GCA_963693085.1 of Alisma plantago-aquatica. Classification (NCBI taxonomy): domain Eukaryota; kingdom Viridiplantae; phylum Streptophyta; class Magnoliopsida; order Alismatales; family Alismataceae; genus Alisma; species Alisma plantago-aquatica. Next base: position 1,053,844,135 of record OY856412.1, read on the forward strand.
ATTTTGTTGCCCTTGGATGAGTGACTTACACTCATCCATATGGGCTCAAAATTTGTATGTAGCCTAGTTATAGTATGACGGTGAAGATCAATGGTTTACATTTTGCAAAAAATAGTCTTGATATGCAAACACATTTGAGTGTACTCATGCGATCTAAACACTCCAGTGTGTTCTAGTATATATATATATATATATATATATATATATATATATATATATATATATATATATATATATATATATATATATATATATATATATATGGGATTAAGAGAGAAAGATTTCTTCCCCCCTCTTCCATGCTCGTGGTGGAGGTCGAACACCCAAAAGGGTGGTAAATCAAGGTGGCAATGGAGATTCATCCCTGGGTCCCTTTATTATGACACACCGTGCTTCACCACTCCTTTTCGATGTGTGTGTATATTATATATATATATATATATATATATATATATATATATACATAGAGAGAGAGTGAGGTTAGAATACACTCGAGTGTACAGATTATGCTATACACACCAATGGTGTTTGCCTATCTAGACCATGTTTTAATAAAATCTAATCCATTGATCTTAATGGTTACAATAATAATAGGCCACATACATAATT